>VZRL01003215.1:189900-308806 GCA_013397895.1 Origma solitaria
CTCTCCTCTCCTCTCCTCTCCTCTCCTCTCCCCTCGGCTGAACATTCCCAATTTTTCCAGCTTTTCGCCACAGCAGGGCTGCCTCATCCCTCTGATCACCTTAGTGGCCTTCTCTGGACTCCCTCCATGTCGGGTTGGTGTTGGAAGCCCCAAAGAAAGAGTGGGGAGAAATCCCCGGGAAAATCCAGAAGATACACCATCTTTTGGGTTTATGCTCACTCAGGTTCATGTAGGAATGCCCAGGTACCCCACAGGGGTGGGGAGTTTCAACTGGATGATGGGATGTTGTGGATCAGGAGACACTTGGGGAATTTTTGACACTTGTAAGAAGATACAGCTGCCCATTACATCAGCCCATTATGGCCCATTATGTCCCATCAGAAGAGGTGAGCACTTTGAGGCCACCTTTGAATGTTCTGGTGCTTCCCAGGCAGGAAGTTTATCCCAGCTGAGTATCCAAATTAAGGACAAAGAGACATTTCCCTCTTCACAGGATTTGCCTCTTACCTTTTCCAGCTCCCAGGTGTATCCTGGGGTGGGCTGTGCTCACCATCTGCTCCTGGGTGGGTATTTTATTTGACACCTGAATATTTGAACCATTAACCAGCTCAATCTCTCCCAGTTCTTGTTGAACTCCAGAGTTTCCAGCACATTCCTTGATCTCCAGTCCGTGTCTGCAGCAACTGCACAAGCACCAGCAAGATGTTTCCAGCTGTCCTTATCTCCAGTTGGGAAGCTGCTGCCCCTCTCCTGTTGGCTCGTGATTTATTAAGAGCTATTTGTGCCTGAGCCAATATTTCCTTCTGTTATCCCATCTATTTGCGATGTCCTCTGCAGCTCCACTACATCGCTTTGATTTATGATTCATGTTATTTTATTTCCTTCGGAGTTCTGCCGTATTTATTTATGTTGCCCTGAAGAGACGGTTTTCAAATGTACCAGTCCCAGCAACTTCATCGAGCCCTCCCCTCCCTGCCTGCACACAAATTATCTCCTTCTTTTGAATAAGTCATTGCTTTTATAGAGAGGAATAAATTTTCATAAGTTTTTTTCATATCAGACCCAGCATGGGGGTCATTAATAAACATCTCTCACCTGTTAATGGGGACGATTTGGATTTCTGTGGTGTTTCTGTTAATAGGTAAAGGTCTAATTAAGACTTGATAAAATATAAGTTGTCAAAATTAATGTCCTTTAGTGGGGGGGGAATACGTTGTTATGTAATTTTATTAGACTAAAATACATTTATAGACTTTGAAAAAAGCTCTGTTTCTGTTGTCTCACAGAATATGCAAAAATCCCTGCTCTCTGAGCTGGAAAGAAATTCTGGGACACCAAGACCTGAGAGGCAGCAAAAACTCATCCCCTGCAGCCATTTCCAAGTATATATCAGGACTATTTTGAATATTCTAAGCCACAGCACCCCTTTCACCTCCCTTTCCTTCAGCCTTGGGGGTATTTCCACTCTGACTCCATCTGTCTCCTTTCCTTTTGTGCCACTTTAGAGCTGCTCCTCGATTCCATCATCTCCTCCAGTGGCTTTGCCTCTGATGAGGAACTCACAGAATCCTAGAATGGTTTGGGTTGGAAGGAACCATAAATATCACCCAATTCCAACCCCACTGCCATGGGCAGGGTGCAATCCTTGTTAGCCTTAGCCATCCAAGAAAACCAGAACATTGAATTCCTGATGGATACAATCACTCTTTGTCTTGTATTCCCATGACTCTCCCTGGGATTAAAATGCACTCCTGGTACACCACGAAGGAGACAGGACATGGGGGAACGGCTTTAAACTTAGAGACCAGGTTTAGATGGGATATCAGGAAAAAAATCTTCCCTGTTGAGGGTGGGGAGGCCCTGGCACAGGTTTTCCAGAGAAACTGTGGCTGTCCCATCCCTGGAAGTGTCCAAGGACAGGTTGTGTTGGGGAGGATGAAATAGGAAAGGCTTATAAATGTGATTACCTGGCAAAAGATGCTGAGAATATGGAAACTATAAGTGAGATTGAAATGAAGACAAAGCTTTGAGATCCCAAACTCCAGGTACTGAACAACTGGAAAACAATGGTATGGCCACGGAAGGTAATCCCCTTTTGATTAAACAATCCCCTCTGCTTGCAGACAGCTCCAAGGGTCAGAGCAGACCCTACCAACTTAGCAGAGGGTCCAAAAAGCAGGTTTTAGAGTTTAAAATATAACACTGTATGGTAATGCAATGACTCTCATAGGCTGTATGTAAATGCTGTAGGATTTGTAGCTTGTTCTAGATTGGTTAGTGAAAATTAAAATATTCAGCACAGAAGATGATTTATTGTATTGTAAACGGCAACCATGGTATTCTGTATTCTGTATTCTAGTCCATACTTCTCTTCTCTCTCTCTCTTACTTCTCTGCCCTGCTCTGAGCTGTGTCTGGCAGCTCCCAGCAGCTCCCCTACACCCACACCTTTTCACAATAAACCTCATGCTCTAAGACCAAACTCCAGAGATCTCTCGTCTCTGTCCTGACCGTCTGAAACAAACCAACCCAAACACCACAGACGGCAATCCTACAAGGTTGGATGGGGCTTGGAGCACCCTGGGATAGTGGAAGGTGTCCCTGCCCATGGCAGAGGGGTAGAATGAGATGATCTTTATGGTCCCTTCCAATCCAAACCATTCCATGATTCTATGATCTTTTGCCGGACTCACAAATCAGTCCCACACCTAAAGCTGATTTTCCCTTTCCACCATACAACTTCAAATACCCCGTGATTCACTTGGACCACAAGTTCCCTCTGCTTTGCCCCAATTTTCCCTTTCTCACCAGCACAAATAAACATTATTTTAATATTCTGCCCCACTGTTTGCTTTGCTTACAGCTTGGACTGACTTTGCCTCCTGAGCAGCTTTGTTTCCAATCTCCAGCCATCTTCCTGAAAATCCTTGTTCATTCCCCTCACCTCCACACATGACAAATGATTGTGTCATCCCTCCACTCCAGGGTCCTGCTCCGAGCGACAATGAGTTTCTAATCTCACCCCATTGTTCATCTCTTTCTCCCCTTAATCTTCATCGGCTCCATGTGTCAACAGCACTTGCTTGAAATCACTTATCACACACCAAATTTATTTAGAATTAATCAGAGACAATTTGAGGTGTTTATTAAAGCAGCAACAATCTCAGCTTGACCTTGCGGTAGGATTTGTGTTTCAAAGAAAAAAGTTTTTCCTTTTTTTTTTAATTGTTGCTTGATACTGAGTTGAAAAACTTCCATTAAGGAAATAACAAAGGTGAAAGCTGCTGCCAGAGACAAATTCTGCCTAACAGACTTGACATTTTCTCTGGGTTTTTTGGTTGTTTGAGAAAAAAAAACACAAACTGTGCAGGAATTACCTTCCCTGGCTCTGTCAGAGCTGATAAAGGGTCTTCTTGAGCTGGTTCCCTCCTCAAACCTCATTTCCTCAGACAGATGGAAGAAGGGGCAGGACCCAGGTCACACAGAAATGCTGTTCTTTCTCCTTTTTTGACAAATCACCTACAGCTGAGAGCAAAACATGGTTCTGAAGAGATTCTCTGGTACCGAAGGGATTCTCTGGTACTGATTAATTAAACTGGGGTGCTTTAACCAACAGAAACAGAGCTCTCCTGGGAACAGAGACTTTCCCTATTTCCATCTTCAGGTGACTGTCACCACTCAAAAAACCAAAAAAAAAATTAGAAGGGATTCTGTAGGACGGTTCAGTAATCAGAGAACAGCTCCAAGCTGCTGAGGAAGCCTCGCCCACAGCTCTGGACAATAATTCCTTCTGCAGAGTTGGGACCCCTCGACTCAGGAGACACAATCAGTGCTTTTACTGTTAATGTTAACTCTTCCCTCTCTCATTTACCTAATCCTAAGCAATTCAGACCTGCTACAGATTTGATTGACCCCCATTATTGAGTCTGATCAATTCAGATCTGATAATTTGTGGTCTGTACAAGTGAGGCAGATTTGGTACCACGCTCTAAGGAAACCCAAATTGAAAATTTGTATTGGCTGTGCCAGGAATGACTGACTGCTCCTTTTCCACCCTCAGCATCTGCACAGCCCTGACTTTCCAGGAGCACAGGAAGGCTTTCCAAGTGTCTTGGCAGCTCCCTGTCAGCCAGAGAGGATTAAACATCTCCTGTTAACAGCTCTGCTGCTGCTGTGAGAGCTTCGGAGCAGCCCCTCTTGAAATGGAGCTTGGTCAGAGCCGCTGACCTCCTGCTTCCAAAGCCATTTCTCCTTTAATCAGCCTTGTCAAAGCCTGGCTCTCCCAGGGAGAAACCTCTCACTCCCCATCTCTCCACCTCCTCCATCCAAGGGTTCATTCCTTCCTATATTCCGAGTCGTGTTCATCAATCAAGAGGAGGAGATGGATGCAAGCTCTTGATTACTCGGGAGGTGGAAAATTAAGTCCCACCAAATCACAACCCCAGAGGGTGATAAATCAAATCCTACAGGAACTCTTTTGACATCCTAGCAGAGGGTTTTCCAAACTCAGGGATTTCTCCAGAAATATCAGATCCTTCATTTAACTCAGAGCCTTGTAATAAAATTAAATTCTTCCAAAGAGGAGTTTTCTTTTCCCTCTCTGACCACGTTTTCTAATGCAGAGATTGTGCAGCATCAGCTGGGGAGAGAAAAGTAAGGGCATTTGTTCCCTTGGTTTACCCAAATCTACCCCCAAAATACTCTTTTCTCAAAGTTCCAAAGAAGTTTCAGGATAAATGAGCGTATTTAGGGCAAGTAAATAATTTTCTAGGGAGAAATTCTTCTGGTGATTCTTGGGGTTGTCCTGTACAGGGCCAGGAGTTGGGCTCAGTGATCCTTGTGGGACACTTCCAATTCAGGATATTTAATGATCCTACAGAATAATTTCCTAATTCTTTCTTTGTGCATATTCAGCCTTTGCATCTGTCTTAAACTGGCCAAGAAATTGTGTATTAATGTTATATTCCAGAACAAAAAAAGCTACATGGTGTAAGGAGATGACAAAGAAGGGAAGAAGAAATTACTCACATCCACTTAAAAGTTTGTATTTGTTGGAACAAAGAAATCCAGGACAGTTAGTAAACTCCAGTAAAACCTACAAACACGGTCACCTGTCTCCATAAAACCCATAAACATCTAATTAAAGCAAGCAGGATACGAGGAGGGTGACTGAAAACATGTTTCGTGCTCCAGCAGCTGTAAAATGAGCACAGGGATGTCTGGGCCAGTGTATTTCTCATGTTCTCCATCAAATCATGTCCCAAAAAGATCCTGTGGAGCTCAGGGAGAAGCTGCCTCACAAACTCCACGCTCCCTGGAAATTGGTTATGAACCAGAGATTTATAAATTAACCCATGAACAGCTTTTATTTGCTCACAAATATTGTGCTGGACCGTGCAAATTAAAAGTTTATGTATGTGTGGAGTTATCTCAGTTGGAATTATACTTCAACGATCTCATTTGCATAAGTCAGAGATTGTAATGACTTACTCAACTAAGCATACCCATGCAGTTAATTACTTTTTTCCAAATGAAATGCCAAAATTATTTCCCAGCAGAGAAAGGCAATTGCTCAGCCAAAGCAGCACAGGATGCTGTTGGTTTTAAAACAATTAATATGAAATTAATTTTAACAGGCCACTGAACCAGAGTTAGGGAGCAATGCAAAGTAAAATGTGACCAAGTCCAGCAGCTCCATTGGCAAGTCCACTTTCACCCAGGAATTCTGGAATGAAGAAAAACACGATGCACCTCAGTCTTTAGGAGGCAGCGGTCCTGGGAAGGTTAGAAGGAAAAACAGAGTTCCTGGGAGAGAAGTTACCTTTGGAATCACTTGTTATTACAAACTCGGAAATGAGGAGATAAAAGCACATTCTTCTTGTTCCCACCTCATATTTTCACCACACAAGAGGAAGTAGGAAGGTTTCCAGGGCCTGGAAAAGATAAAATAAGATAAAAACCCGTTTCCTGGTTGGTTCAGTCCAGGTTGGATGCAGCTCTGAGTAACCTGGCCTGGTGGAAGATGTCCCTGCCCATGGAGGAGGCTGGAACTGGATGATCTGGAAGGCCCCTTGCATCCCAAACCATTCTGTGATTCTGGGAATTACACCATGTCACAAGCAAAGAGGATGATGGGACATTGACAGTCTGGGACTGTGCCAATAAATTTGGGACATGTAGCCACCATTATTTATTAACAGATTTTACTTCAGTTTGTCCTGAATTGGGATGGTCCAGAATATTCTGCTGTCTGTCCAAGTGGGAGTGTGGGGGGACAGTGCTGATGCCTTTGATCTGAGCACAGGACCAGTGAGATAAAGCAAAAAACAAGAATTCACTTGCACAAACTGGCACAGAGCTGTGCATTCCTTCTGGGTGCCAGCCCTTCCATGCCCCATGGTTTTTTGGATGGCCATCTTCAGGAATTACACAACGGATGGATATTTCCTATTTTCCAGCCCAAAGATCGTGGGCATCTCATCAGGATCCAGTCACAAATTAGTGTTTTAAGGTCACTTGTAACTTCTGGCAGAGTTCCACCAACATTAGAGATTTTCTGGTTTAATCTGAAATTAAATTACTTTTGAAGCTGGCAAATCTTTTTGAGCATGTTGGTTTTATTCTCTGTCCTACTCAAGCTCAGTTTGAGCAGCCTGGTCTAGTGGCAGGAGGTGGAATGAGATGATCCTGAATTTCCACCCAACCCAAACCACTCAAAAATTCTATGAACTGCTATTTTTTGGAGCTATTGCAGATCCTGTATCATCCCTGCAGCCTCTTGTCATTGCCTCAACCAGAACACATTTAAACCGAAGAAAATATTAACTTGTGCCCTGAAGGCACTGAGACACTTTGTGAGAGGATTTTAAATGACAAGACAAGTTTTCCACAGTGAATCCAACTCCAGAAAAAAACCTTGAGAGTGGGGGGAGCACAGTGATCCACGTAGGTGCAGAACTACAGCCACAGCAAACTCCAACCAGGCTGCAAACTCTGCAGCAGCAAATACTGAGTCTATTCTGATCTCTGCTGGCATAAATTTATATTCCTGAATGTCTCTGTGCAGACAAAGTGGGGACGAAGCAGCTGATGAAGACCGAGAACACAGAGTTTCTCTGTGATCTGAAGATCTTGCAGCTCCACTGCACCAGGGTGTCAAAAACTCCCGGCTCAGAGATGTGGGGCTGTGATTTTGCCTTTACAAAGTGCTTCTCAAGTAGCCTGATTTGCTTTGCTCTTAATGCATGGATTATCAGCTTAATTTCCATGAGGTTTTTTTTAATCTGGAATTTAATTTAGAAGATTTTGTCAAGTGATTGTTGCAATTTGTTCTGCTGGGTGCTCTCAGAACAACTTGTGCCTGCCAAAAACATTTCTCCTGGCTTTTATCACAGAACTCAGAAAGATTCTTGGTATACCCTTCCCTTCAGACACCTGAGAGCCACAAAGGGCCCTTTTTTGCCTTTTTTGCTGTGACAAGAGGACACCAGTGGGACTGGAGAGGGCTTTTCCCAACAAGGATGTGGGAAAGGAATTCAGGCCAAGGTACAAGGCTGGAAAGGATGGGAATTGCTGTGAAAATCATTCTAACTCTGCACAGCAGAGAGTGGGACAGACAGATTGGGACAGACCAAAGGCCCACCTGGTTTTAGGTAGGTTTAAATCAGAGGGTTGGGACTCCACGGTCCTGAAGATTCCTTCACACCCAAACCATTCTAGGATTCTATGATGTGCTTACATCCGATCTCTGACAGTGGTTAGAGGCAGACACTTGAGGAAGAGTGAAGAGCAGGAAAGAGTCATCTAAAGGAGCAAGAGGACACAGAGATTTGGGACCAAAAACCATGGCAGCAACCCCAAACCCATCATGGTAACCCTAAGCCCATCCCAGTAACCCTAAGCCCATCCCAGTAACTTTAATTAATTCACACCCAGTTCTCTGTGGAAGGAACAGCTTTCTGGGGCACCAAAATTTTTCTGGTTCTCAACACAGATTTTCCTTGCTGAAGAACTGATTTCTGTTGCACCAAGGTAGAGCCTGGGGTGAGTGTGATGCAGTTCTGGCCTAACAGCAGCAAATACCACTCACCTCTCTGCTTTCTCTCCTCTTTTCCTCCATCAGGAACATCCCATAAGTCCTTCCCTGTAGGATTGCCGTCTGTGGGATTTGGTGAGTTGTTTCAGACAGTCGGGACGGAGACAAGAGATCTCTGGAGTTTGGTCTTAGAGCATGAGGTTTATTGTGAAAGGGTGTGGGTGTAGGGGAGCTGCTGGGAGCTGCCAGACACAGCTCAGAGCAGGGCAGAGAGGGGAGAGAGGGAGAGAGAAGAAAGAGAATCAAATAATAATAGAATACGAAGAAAGAATACCATGGTTGCCATTTACAATACAATAAATCATCTTCTGTGCTGAATATTCTAATTTTCACTAACCAATCTAGAACAAGCTACAAATCCTACAGCATTTACATACAGCCTATGAGAGTCATTGCATTACCATACAGTGTTATATTTTAAACTCTAAAAACTGCTTTTTGGACCCTCTGCCGAGTTGGCAGGGTCTGCTCTGACCCTTGGAGCTGTCTGCAAGCAGAGGGGATTGTTTAATCAAAGAGGGAGATTCCCTTCAGTGGCCACACCATTGTTTTCCAGTTGTTCAGTACCTGGGGTTTGGTATCTCAAAGTTTGTCTTCCTTTCAGTCTCACTTATAGTTTCCATATTCTCAGCATCTTTTGCCAGGTAATCATATTTATAAGCCTTTCCTATTTCATCCTCCCCAACACTTCCCTAGCCCTGCTGTGCTGGGATCTTCCAATGCCTGCACAGACATCTTCAGTCCTTGCTTTTCCACTCCCTTTCCTGTCTCAGGACCAACCCAGCCCTGATGTCACTCCAATCCCTCAGGTGCAAAATCCAGTGCCCCTCATGCTTTTTGCAAGCTTTGGGCCACATCCGATGATATTAACAGGTTGTTAAAGCATCTGTGTGCCATCAACCCAGCGGGGTGACACTCCTGCAAAGCCAAGGTCAGAACTGGTGGCTGTGGCTGTGCAGGGATGTTCACAGAATCCTGGAATGGTTTGGGAAGGGATTTTAAAGATCATCTCATTCCAACCCACTGCCGTGGGCAGGAACACCTTCCACTAGGACAGGGTTGCTCCAATCCCCGCCCAATCTGGCCTGGATGTTTCAGTACATTAAACTTTTCAGGATGTTGTGTTCTTTATTCACATTGGACACCTCGTATTTTTCACTCACTGTTAAAGAAAAATAGGCAATAAAAGGCAATTTGAGTGATCGTAGGATGTTCCTTCCCCATTATATTAATAATTGAAACATACTTAGAACAAATAACTGCAGGTGCAGAGTTGCAACTTCTCCCATCCCCTCCTCAAGAGATGTGCCTGGAGGCACTTCCATGACTCTCTGAACCTGTCTGGAGTCAGCAGAAATGTCTGGGGACTGAATGTGCTGCCCTTATTTTCCTGCAGGAAGATTTACCCATCTTAAATCTCCCTGTACATGACATTTGAGGGGCGTGAAGGAATGAGAGCAGCTCCGAGCGGCTGATTTCAACCAGAATCACAGAATATCCTGAGTTGGAAGGGATCATCAAGTCCAACTCTTGGCCCTGCACAGGAGACTCCAAGGGTCACACCCTGAGCCTGAGAGCATTGGCCAAGCATTCCTTGAGCTCTGTCAGCCTTGGGGCTGTGACCCTTCCCCGGGGAGCTGTTCCAGTGCCCAGTCATCCTCTGGGGGAAGAATCTTTTCCTAATATCCAACCTAAACTTCCCCTTCAGGCCATTCCCTCAGGTCCTGTCAGTGTCACCACAGAGCAGAGATCAGTGCCTGCCCCTCCTCTTCCTCTCACGAGGAAGTTATAACTGCGATGAGTCTTCCCTCAGCCTCCTCTTCTCCAGCTGAACAAACCAAGTGCCCTCAGCCGCTCCTCACAGCTTCCCCTCAAGGCCCTTCCCCATCTTTGCAGCTCTCTTTGGGCTCTCTCTAATAATTTCATATCTTTTTTATACTGTGGTCACACAAGGTTCCAGGGCAGGCCACCCCAGGGCGGAGTGGACTGGGACGATCCCTCCCCGGCCCCATCAGTGATTCCTGGGTGATCCTGATCCCCGAGGAAATGGATGTCCCTCCTGCCTCCCAGGGCAGCTCAGATCCAACTTTCATCCACCAGGGCTGGAAGAGGGCTTTGAAAACCCCCTCATTCCAACCCCTGCCATGGCCAGGGACACCTTTCGCTGTCCCAGGTGGCTCCAAGCCCATCCAACCTTTTCTTGGACATTTCCAGGGATGGGGCAGCCACAGCTTCTCTGTGCCAGTGCCTCACCACTTTGACAGTAAATAGTTTTTTCCTCTTATCTAATCCCAAATCAGTGTCCAAACCATCCAGAGCTGAATATTCTGAGGCATCATTCCCAGAGCCATCAAACAGGGACAGTTGCTTCTACTCAACACTCAGAGAGCCCCAGGCAGGCTGGACCAGGTTTTACCTGGCTTTGGAAGCAGGGGAAAACCCTTTGGAAATGCTGTAGCATCAAGCTGTGGGCTCAGGGGGAATATCTTTCATCCAGGCACCTCTGTGGCCTCAAACTGCTTATTCTGCAGAGAAAAAATTTATATCCTTGGAGTGGAAGTTATGACAAGTTGCAGCCTCAGAAAAACATATATTTGAAGTATGGTATATTGAATATACTGTATATTTAATATACCAAACTCCTGTGAGAGAGACGGTGCTCATTCTCTTCAAGACCTCACACTTTTCTTAACCCAAACTGGGTAAAAAAAGAAAATTATGAAAATTACTGTGGATCAGTAACCCTTCAGAGCTTCAGAACTGGGTGGGATCAAACTGAATTTTCCTTTTAAAACTTCTTTTTCCATCTCAGCTTGTAACAAAACCTTTTTATTCTTTTTATGTGCATTTTTTTTCTTATTCTTGACAAAACAACCCTGGAAATGGAGTTTTAATGTTTTCTCTGGGCACGGCTCCACCAGGTGTTGAAGCATATCAAAAATCATCTTGCCCAGTATTTTCCACAGTGAAAAATCTGCCATTTCAGTACTGACACATCCACAAGTTTTTCCTGCTTAAATCGATTTTGTCTGGGTCTACTCCACCCATCCCAAGCCCAGGGCCACTGGAGGAATTTTCACAGCCCTTTAAGACAAATAGAGACTCGCACGCTGCTGGAAGAGAAACTCTGCTCCTTGCACTACAACATCCACTCAAGTCGAGTTATTTAATGCAGTTTCCATGAAAATTGCAACTTCTGTGAATGATAAACTCTGGATGTTGTGGTAACTAAGGTTTCACCGGAATGAAGTCATGAAACAGCCTTGTCTTTACCTGGAAACACTGGAGGGAGCATTTATCACCTGCTGAGCAAAGCAGAGATTTCCTTGAGTTCCAGGCCAGCATCTCTCCCTTCGTGAGGAGAAATGCTTTCTCCTCCTGTGGATCCAATTGGTATGGATCCAATCTGTTAATGCTGCCTTCAATGAGAGGGAGCCTCTTTTAAAAAATAATCCATCCAGCTTTTTAATTCCGTGTGCAGATGCAAATTAGACTTTAATTGCTCGCCAGCTCAACTGATCATCGAGACTCACATCAAAGTGGCTGTACCAGGGAGGTACAAATGATCACTGAGTTAATCTGTGCCTCGTTTCTGCTGACAGGAGATGAAATATTCTTCAGCAAAGTAATTTCTTGCTCATCAGTCCCCTGCAGGGCTCTGGCTGAGTCCTGCTCATTTAGACTCTCCGTATCACTTAACTCTTAGGATTTCCGGAGTATGAAATCACCTGGGCTGGATTTTCTACTTGTAGGTGATCGTCAGAGCCTGGATACACCTCTTCCTCTTGGCCATAGAATCGTGGAATTATTTGGATTGGAAGGGACCTGAAAGATCATCCAGCTCCAACCCTTTGCTGTGGGCAGGGACACCTTCCACTATCCCACATTGCTCAGAGCTCCATCCAACCTGGCCTTGATAAGGCAGGGTCCTATAATAAGATTCAGCTCTTGTTTAGCCCAGGAAATATTCCCAACAGAAAATTTCCTGGGAGACCTGGGATACAATGTGTGACAAAACAACATCCTCATGGCCAGGGGTGCTTGTGAAAGTGGATATCCCTTGACCTCTATTTCCAGCTGAAGCTCTTCCCAGTGAGAAATGCCACAGTGAGAGGAGCACAGAGGCAGCTCGACGCCAGGAGGGAGAAGCCCAAACCCGATTCCGTTTATGAACCGTGAGAGTTGATGAAAAAATAAAATACCTTTGAAACAATAAAATATCCTTGTGATACCAACTTTTTGAAGGCACTCCCCCAGCTGCCGAGTGAGGGTGAAGGGGTGGGGAATGAAGTTGCTTCACTGAGATAAAAGCCACCGAATTTGGCAGTGCCGTAAATCCTCAGTGACACCTGCAGCCAGGGAGCTCCTTTTATCTCGGCTTTCAAACCAGTTCACAGAGCATGGACACAGAATAGCAAAGGCAAAGCCCAGGAGGGGTGAAATATTTGGAAGTCACAGCTCAGGAGCAGAGGCAGGAGTGGCAATCACCTTTTCCATGACAGATATCACAAATCCATTGCCATTTCTGCACCTTCTCCAATCAACCACGGGGCTAAGCTCTACGAAGCAGCTTAGGGCCAGTTCAGGGCAGCAGTGATCCATGGGAATTATTCTGATGTTCCTCCAAGGTACGATTCCTGTCTTCATAAAACAGAAGATTCCCTGGTGGATAAACCTCCCAGAAGTTTGGACATTGCTGGAACAGGTAGGGAATGGTGTTTCCCTTCATCCTGGAGGAAAATATGCTGGAGTGTGTCCAGGGAAGGGAATGGAGCTGGAGAAGAGTCTGGAGCACGAGGAGCGTCTGGGGGAGCTGGGGGGGCTCCACCTGGAGAAAAGGAAGTTCAGGGAGGACCTTCTCTGGCTCTGCACAACTCCTGACAGGAGGGTTCACCCGCTGGGCTCTGCTCCCAGGGAAAAAGGGACAGGATGAAAGGATGCAGCCCCAAGTTTTGCCAGAGAAGATTTAAATTGGATATGATGAAAAATTTACTCACTGAAAGACTTGCCAAGCATAGGAAGGGTCTGCCCAGGGAAGTGGTGAAATCATCATCCTTGAAAGTGTCCAAAAAACACATGGATGTGGCACTTGAGAACATGGTGGTGGCCTTGACAGAGCTGGGGGAACAGTTGGACTCGATGATCGTAGAGATCTTTTCCAACCTTAATGATTAAATAAATAAAAATATTTACCAATATGTTATCTAAATTCCTGGGCAGGTTGAGTTTAATCCCCACCACCAAGGGACATGACCGTTTATAAAACTGGAAGGGAAATCTGGTCACGGGGACGTCACTCAACCTTCAAGTCTTCCAGCTGGGAAGTTTTAAACCAGAGTAATCTCCAGAGAAAGTGATTAAAAGGAAGTTCTCTGATGTCAGATCCTGAGAAAAGCAAATCTGAAAACACTCCCGAAATCCTACAGAGTCTCCTCGTTCGTCAGCTTATTTGGGGTGAAAAGCTGCGCCCCTCAGGGATAAAATTTTGTAATATAAAACAAGCACTGGGGTTATTCCCTGAAAATTTGTAGTTTTACAAACCTTTGTAAGTCTGGTATCTATTTTGGACCTTTTATGTGTTTTACCTTACCCTAGCTTGGATTTTAAACCCACCAAAGCTCCCTGCTGCTGTTGATGTGTTGTTAAAAATCAGTGAAAGGAGACAATCCGGGCATGACTCAGAGCACTCAGAGACAAATGAGATATTCTGGAGACACATCCTGTCCTTCAGGCAGCAAACAAAAGCGACATGACCCTGACTAACCTCAGCTTAACCTGTGCCTCACAAGCTCCTGGAAGTCCAAACTGGGAGTGATATCAAGTTTTCCAACAAATCTCTCCATATTCTCACAAGCATTTATGGAGTATATCTGTATTTTATATCCTCAGCCAATAAAGAAGGTGGGAATCCATGGGAAATAAGAATATTCTGGGGTATAATTTCACCTAGGAAAAATCTCTGGCTGTAGCAGCAGTGTCTTATTCTGCCCATAAATTCCTATAACCTCTGTGTGCTGGAGGGGCTTTCAGCAAACGCTTTTTCTACAGTTTTCTTTACACTCAGGAAATCAGAGAAAGGGAAGACTTTAGCAATTACTCTGCTGGTGTCTCACATTCCCTCCACCAAATATTAAATCTTTTTTCTCCTGTGTTCCTATAGAAAAGGGAATTTCTGACCCATCGCGGTCAACTGCTGCATTTCCCATGTTGTGTTTCAGAGCAGACAGAAGAACTGGGTATTAAATTTAGGAATAAATGAATGGTTGGGGCAGCAAAAGGTATGAGCAGTGGGTGGAAAATAAATCATTATTAAAAGTTGTGTTCATCAACAGTGATCTGGAGTGGCTGGGAGACAACATTCCTGGCAGGAGTGTGGGTTGAATCTCAAACTTGTGATGGCCTCTTTCATGGTCAAAAGAGAAAAAAAAAGACTTTCTCTGAATTGTTTGGAAATAAAATTAAGAAATCAAGTATTTGACAGGTTTGTTTTGCATCTGGTTTTGGGCGATGATATCCATGACAAACTTTAAAGGAAGGAAGACGCCAGAACCAATTCCATCTGGCTACAAGACAAACTTTTGTACAGCAAGAAATTATTTCAGTGCCACAAAAAGAGGCCCCAGAATCTCTTCAGAGATTTCAGGAGAGAATCATGGAATGGTTTGAGTTGGAAAGAGTCAAAAAGATCATCTCATTCCACACTCGGGCCATGGGCAGGGACACTCAGGTTGCTCCAAGCAATGTCCAGCCTGGCCTTGAATATTTCCAGGGATAGGGCAGCCACAGCTTCTGGGAACCCTGAGCCAGGGTCTCAGCACCCTCACAGGGAAGAATTCCACAGAATTCCAAATCCTGTCCAATTTTGCCATGGCCTCTTTGCATATTTCCTAGAGAAAAACAAAACAGCAATTAAAAAATATTTACAATCCTATTAAGAACAAGTTCCCAGCTTGCTGGGCAGTAAAAAACCACTTTGCCTCTATTTCATGGCCTGTGGAAAATGCAGTTCTGTCCGGTGGGTGCTTGAGCTCTGCTCCACCAGCTCCTGCTTGGAATAAATCCCCACCTGGTGCCGTAGATAATTGTGGTTAATTACCCCCCTTGACATGAAGTAGAGCAGTTGTTGCAATTTTATGAGTCACAAACTGGTGGTAATGATTCTGCCACTGAGCCTTAACTTTATATCTTAATTGGAGAGAATGTTGTTCGATAGGGAAGTGGAGAAAGATGGGCGGGAGAGAAGATGAGGAGGAAATTGATGCCCATAAAATCTTCCACAAAATGCCTGAAGTCCACAAAGCAACAGGATGAGCAAACATCCTCTGAAGAAATGGCACAATTTAAAGTATGATGTATCACACGTGGAGTTTGGGAAGTATAAGTGGATTGGGACATTTATTTCTCTGCCTCCAAGGATTTAGGTCAGGGCTGTGCTCACCATAAGCTCCTTCTCAAGACAGGTGAAAGAACCTAAGGATTTCCTCAGTTCCCTCAGGTCCAAACCACTCTCTGGATCTCCCCAGCTCCTCATTACCTGCAGAAGCAATCAAATATCATTTAAATGCCCTGGAGAGATGCAGGAAGCCCCACAAGGAGAAACTGGTCTTGAAATTATGGTACAGATTCCTTTTCATGTAATTGCACAAAGGATTTTCCACCTCTACCATCCCAGATTTTCCCACTCTACTCCACCCCAGTACCTTGTCCATCCCATCTTCTCGAGCGGCACTGGGTGGGCTTGGGGGGGGGCAGGATCCAGCACCAAAAAATCCCATTTCCAGTTATTTCTCCAGATGTTTTTGTCATTAATAATTGCGTCTGTGAAGGTTTATTCAGACAAGGTTGCCTCACAAATATGGGAGTGGAGAAGGGTCCAATGCAATGGAAATAAAGGAAAATTTTTTTTTTAAAAATGTATAAACTGACATTTGGATTAATGATGGATGAAGAGAAAATCAAGGATATCAGGATTGCATCCCAGTATAATCCGCCTGTCCAAACACCACACAGCAGTGTGCAAACCCTTTTTCTCCATGCCTGGAAGATTAGGGAATGGCAAGAGAGAAGATGGAGCGCTGAGGGTCCCTCATCATCCTCTCCTCTCCTTGCACAGATATTCCAACTGTGGGAACTGAAGGCAGGTAGTAAGAGCTACTTTCCCATGAGAGAGGCCTGTTTGTCCAGCTCACACTATTCCTCTCTAGCTCAAAACAAGCAGGAATCCATAAACAACGATAATAAGAGACTCGCAGGTGGTGTTATTGCAAAATGTTGTTCTAACTGTAGGTAGCCAATGACATTGTGGGGTGGTGAATTGAGAGCCAATGGATGTGTGATATGAATGTTAGAAATAGAAATATAAAAGGCTTTGGAAAATAAAGAGATACTTCTTCCTTTTCTGTGACCAAGAAGCTGTTGTGATGAACTTTTTACTTGTCATGACTGTCTCAATGTGACATCCAACCACAGCCTGAGATCCTTTCATCCCAGATCAGCCTCCACCACTGTGGTAGTTTTGCCTGGCNTGTTAGAAATAGAAATATAAAAGGCTTTGGAAAATAAAGAGATACTTCTTCCTTTTCTGTGACCAAGAAGCTGTTGTGATGAACTTTTTACTTGTCATGACTGTCTCAATGTGACATCCAACCACAGCCTGAGATCCTTTCATCCCAGATCAGCCTCCACCACTGTGGTAGTTTTGCCTGGCCCAGTTTTTGCCAGTGAACAGGGTGGGGTACAAAGATGGCTCCTGCATGTCCTGAGTAAAGATTCTGGAAATTTTCCACCATGTCCAGCAGAGCCAGTCTCTGATGGCTGTAAAATGATGGACATGCTGCTGGTAAAACCTGGGCCAATTAGAGATGTTAGTTACGCCTCTGTGAAAACATATTTAAGAAGAAATCAAAACAATGTGAGCACGCACTTCTTTTTAGCCAGGGAAGGAGGAGGAGGAGGTAAAAATATGTGAGGGAGAACAACATGGAGGCACCAAGGTCAGTGGAAAGGCGGGGGAGGAGGTGCTCTAGGCGCCAGAGCTGAAAACCCTCTGCCAGCCGTGGTGAAGACCATGGGGGAGCAGGTGGTCCCCCTGCAGCCCATGGAGTCCAGGGGATGCAGAGCAACCCCACAGCCGTGGGGAGGTGCCCACGCCAGAGGAGCAGATGATGCCTGCAGGAAGCTGTGATCCAGTGGGAGTCCCAGAGACTGAGAGTTGCAAAGGCCTTGCAGGAGAGAGAAAGGCCTTGCTCCCGGGATGGAAACAGCCTGGCCTCGGCTTGGAATTCTGCAGCCTGGAGAGAATCTCGGACAGCAGCAATCGGGCGGGGCTGCTCGTGAGATTGGACCCACGCCAAAGAAGTTCGCACAGGACTGTCTCTCGTGGGAGGGACCCCCATGGCTAAGTAGAGGATTCTTCCCCCTGATGGACTGACCCTGACCAAAGGAAACCCCCACACCCTGCCCCCACCCCGGAGCTGCTGGTTAGAAGGAAGGAGGGAGGGGGTGAGCTGAGAAATGGCCTTAATAGGGAGAGGGGTGAGTAGAGAAGCAGTGATTGTAGCAGACGAATTGTGGCCTTGGACTGATTAAGAAACCCCACATGCCTTGCCCTAGCCCAGATCTGTTGGTTGAATAGAGAGAGAGGGCAAATAGAGAAACAGTGTCTGCAGTAGAAGAATTGCGATGGACTGACCTAAGAAAAACCCCACACCCTGCCCCTGCCTGGGAGTTGTTAGTTAGTTAGAAAGGAGGGAGGGGGTGAGCTGAGAAGTGGTGCCTTAAGAGGGAAAAGAGGGGTGAGTGAAGAAATGGTGTCTTAAGAACTTATTTTTATCTCCAATTTATCCTCTGACTCTGTTAGATTAATAAATCACTTTTTTTGCAACTTTAAGTTTCCCACCTGCTCTTGCCCTGAATCTCGTGCGGCCCTTATCAGTGATCTTATCTCAACTCATAAGTCCAGTGTTTTGTGTTAGTTTTCCCTCTCCTCTGCATAGCTGCAGCAGGAGAGAGCATAGAAAGCAAACGTCGTAGGTGCCTGGCATTTAGCCAGGGTCAAACCCACGACAACCACCTTTCCCAATTCTCCTCCCTGAAGCCTTTCCTCCTTTAAAAGCCTTGTTTCCCATCATGCAAATAACAAGGCAGAGGACTTCCCATGCTTTTATCTCCTCTTCCCTGTTCTCAGAGCCTCTGGAAGCTGCACTTCCCTCTCTGGTGCAGATGCTCTTCTGGAAGATGCTGCTGCCTTGTCAGAGCTTTCCTGTTCACAGGCAGATTTCCAAGGACAAGTTAGGAATGAGATCATAGTTTTCTTAGCTGAAGAAATGATAAAGTCTTGGAAATAAAACTTATAAGGAGGAGTTACCAGGATTCTTGTGCAGCTCCAAGGATAAACCATTATCCTGCTGCTTCGCCCCGCTGTGTGCGAGTGCTGCTCACAGAGACCTTCAGACATCTCCAACAGTCCTGATCTAAACCTTTTTAATATGAAAGTTTATGCAAATACATGGATGGAAAGTGAGAAGCAGGGAATTCTAATTTTCTTAGGAAGGAGAAATCATTTTAGAGTGTTATGTGAAGCTTTTCAGAGCTGCTGTCAGATTTCCAGGTGCTGCCCCAGCCTCCTCTTCCCTCAGTTTTCCAACCTCAGTTTTACAAGCAGAGCCTTCACAAGACCCTCAGTCTCTTCCAAAGCTCCAAACCACTCAAAGGACTGTTTAATTCCTTGGATATTAAGGACCAAACTCTCCAGCTTCCATCTTCACTGCAGAAATGTCAACAAATTCAACTTCCCCAACACATTCTAAGGGCAGGACTTTTCTAAGCAGTGAAAAACTTTATTTTTTTCCAGTATTACATGGGAATTTTAACTGGGCCTGAGTCCAGTCTCTGCCAAGAACTTCCTGTGGTCAGGGATTTATTTGAACCTCTCATAAAAATGAATTCACACCAGGGCTGTCTATTGACGCTGTTCAGGCATCTCAAAGGCTGGCGTTTCCCTTTGGAATGTTTTGGCAACCTGATCATTCCCTTAACAGGAGGTTTGCAAGGGATGAATAGGGAACATTAATTCAGGTTTGCAACAACGTCTGAGAATGGAAAGGGTTCATAAATGGCCTCGTGCAAAGAGCAGCAGAGGCGGTGAAATTACCCTGAATTACTTTGATTCAAGCCCTGAATCACAGCAGCTAAAATAAGGAAAAATCAAACATGCCTTTTGTTGCCGGGCAGGACATGGAGAAGCTCCAAAAAAGTTCTGCTTCCAAAATTTAGTAGGTGTTTCCCATGATTCTCCCATTAATATTTAGATTTACTGCCAGGCCTGCTGTAGGTGCCTCTCCCTTAAGCTGAAGAATTGAAACCTGAGCTCAAGATTTTCAAGAGGAATTCACAGTCCTGATATTTAGGGAATCAGATGTTCTTGGCATTGTTTTGGCCATATTGTGCACACCCATCTTCATTCTGTGGTACATTCAGGACTTTAAATGAGGATTTCAGGTGTGGCTGATATATTTTCAGAGAAAGTTGCTAAAAAAAATTTTCTCCTGTGTTGTTGTAAAGTACATGGGGTTGATTTAGTGTTCCGTGGTCCAGAAAGGTACAAGAATTAACTGTTGTATTTTACGTAAAAAATAGAGGGGAAATGTAAGACAGAAAAGAGGTGTTGATCAAGATTTTTAAGGTTTATAGTTGGATTTTTTTTGGTTTTTTGTGGGCTAAAACAGATCTTGCAGAGGTAGAACTCATCTGTTTGTAAGTGAAATATGTAGAAGGTAAAGACTTCTCCCAGTCCTGGGTTAAGAATTATAGTCATCAAAAGTGTAACCAAAAGTTCATCTCATTAAACTGAAAATGGATGGAATAAGATTGTCCCAAAAAGAAAAATCTGGAGAAAATGAGAAATTGAGAATTGTCCTTAAAAGGAAGCCACAGATCTTAAAAAAATATCACTAAGTTTGGAAAAGGCTTTTAAGGTCATCAAGTCCAACCAACAAACCAACACCAAATCCTCAAGTGCCACATCCACACTTCTTTTTAATCCCTCTAGAGATGGTGACTCCACCTGGTCAGCCTGTTCCAATGCTTGACAACCCTGTCCAGGAAGAAATTTTTCCTAATATCCAACATAAACCTCACAACCCATAGGTCTTTTATACCCTGAACCTGCCTTTCCTGATTTTTCATCTCCACTTTGCCTCCATGCTTCGTAGTTTAGGAATGTCTTTGTCAGGCAGGATGATTCATCCTGGAGGAAGCAATCTGTCTGGAAATACAAATATCAGAATGAAGTGAAAGCTGAGTAACCCTGGATGAACAGTGCACGGAACAAGAGTCGAGAAAAAAATCAATAGGTTATTGAAATTGTAATTGGAGGAACTTATGTGTTTGTAATAGTGAGGTTATAAATCAAAAGGTCCAGGCTGAGAGATGGGGATCAGTCCGGAGGGAAGCAGGAAAAATCAATTATTGGTGTGATTTGGGTCTCCAGACACGCATGGCTGAGATTCAGTCAAAATCCTCTCCTCGTAAATGAATGTTTTTATCACTCCTGGGATGAATACTGGCCTGGGAGGAGAGGGAGTCACACGCAGTGATGAAGTGAGGATTTATAGACAAAAAGGGAACAATATTGTTTGGGTTTGTTGGACCAGGGGAGAAGCTGCCTCACTTAAAGGATAATGATCTGTTTGGGCCATAAGGGGACATTTACAGATCGCAGCGATGATCCTGGGGGGTCCTTCCAATTCAGGATATTCCATGATTCAATATTCCATGATATTGTTTACTTCAATGTGTCCCTAAAATAAACACAAGGAAAAGGTTATTAATCAAGGAATTTCCTCCCCGTTTTAGCTTTTGAAATGTTTCTTCCCACGCTGAATTCCTGGCTGGTCCCAAGTTCTGGACAATGACCTCACAAATTTCTACACCAGCACAGCTGCTGGGGGTCCCCAAAATTCCCCTGCACAGGAGCACCATCTGCCTCACCACTTCCAGATGTCAGGGGAGTTTCCACTTGAGCTTTTTCTTAGGTGACAAAGGAATCGGTCTCTGGCACCAGTTCTCAGGCACTGGTGGGTTAGGGAATGGTCTGAAGGAATAATTCTGGCCCAGCAGCCCAGATTTTTTGCAGTTTCCATGTTGTTTTCTCTCAGCCAGGTTCCCTAAAACTTTCTTGCTCAGGATCAGCTTAAAGACATCTACTTATTCAGTTGCCCATCCAAAAAATGCTCCATGTGCTCCTGGGGATCCGGGGGAGCAAAATCCTTCCCACCATAAGAAAAGATCAGGTGGATCCTGACTACCTGAGGAAAAAAAATGAAGGTATTGAGAGCAATTGGACTTGGGATAAAAATCACTTTTTGTTCACATCCTAAAATAGGCACCTGCATTTGATCTGATAAATTGTACCCCTAAAGATCATTTGAGCACTGTCATATCAGGATGTTTCCACTGCAAGTGCCAAAATAATGTGGTTTATTTTTCTAATATCTGAGATTTTTATGGCAGAGGTCTCCAGCTGGGCGGGTTCTCCTGGGGACTCTTTGCAGCCAATGGAGAGAAATAGATCTTCATTTATGTCAGCTATGCTGGGCCAGCACTTCACACCCACAGAAACATAAATAAATTATTCTTTTTTTATTATTTTATTGTTTGTGGACACAAATTCAGTCAGATGAGCCCCACCTGTGCCACAGCCAGCCTGGCAGCTCACAGCAAAGACAGGTCATGAGGCTCCCCAGCAAATCCCTGGATCTGGGAATCTCTGTCCATCCTTTCCCTGATTCAGGAAGATTTTGGGCTTTCCTGACAGCAGGGCTTAATGTCCTCCTGGATTTGCAGGCAGCAGGAAAATAAAACCTGGTGGAACTTGGCATAATGAAGAATTTTTTGCTGTGCAGCTCCCTCCCCTCCCTGGAATGTCCACCCCTGAAATCCCAGGAATCAGTGACCCCCCCAAGGTTGAGTGTTGGGGGTTTCTCACCTTTCTTCAGCCCTCTCAGTTTGTAATTCCTCATCAGCATTCCCTGCCTTGGCTCCCCCTCCACAGTCCATTAACAAAAGCCTCAGAGTCAAAAAAGAGGGTGTTCTCTCCTGTTATCCAAAGAGGCTCATGGATCCTCCCAACTGTGGACTCCCATTTCTGGATGCTGGATCATCTCTCACAGCATGGGAAACAATTTCCCCAAATTTGTACCTTTTGAACTCCTTAATAAATAAATCACAAAGAAAAAAAAAGTGTTTCTTTTTTAATTGCAAAAATTTCATCAAGGTGCTGCCGTAAAGTCCTTTAAAAATAAAAATAAAAGAAAATTGCAGATTAAAATGGCATAAGATGGGAACCTATTTCTGCAATTTGCTGCTGTTTACAGAAAAAGAGGCTTGAAAAAGAGCTACAAGAAATTCTGGCTGCAAATCATAAAACACTGTGGAAATCCAGCTGGGAAAACAAAATCCAGTATTTGATCCTTAAACTTCTTTTTATTCACGTTGCCCTTGCAAATGTTTTGTAAAGACTGAAAGTCCCCACTCTGGTTTTGAGTCACCTCAAATCCCAGAACCAGCAAAGGAAGAGTTTCCCAAATTGGGATTATTGGGATTATTTCAAAACTGCAGATTCCAGCTGTTGTGGTGCTTCTACTCATTGTAAATTGTCTTCAGGGAAGTGGTCCCAGCACCAGCTCCACCAGAGTTCAGGAAGATTTTGGATCATTCTCTCAGACACACTGTGGGATTTTTGGGATTGTCCTCTGCAGGGCCAGGAGCTGGACTCAATGATCCTTGTGGAACCCTTCCAATTGAGGATATTCTGTGATTCCAAGGATCTTTTGATGTTGAAATCACGCAAAGATGCCTAATACATGAGCACCATATTCAATAAATTCCTCAGATGTGAATATCAGATTCAACCTGGTCATTTAGAGCGCCCACTGCAAAATCCAAAATCCAATTTATTGCCCTAATTCACCAGTGTGAGCTGAGGTGGAATTAATTATCTTCCTAAAATCAGACAATTAACAGCCTGTTTGTTTCAAGGGTTAATCTCTTAGTCCTCGTTTGGATTTTAAGCCTAGTCATCCTCGGACCCAGGTCAGGATTTTGTGTAGGACCCATTCAATCAAAGAGCTGCTCTTAGGGAAAGGTGATTATTTAAATTTCCAACCTAAAAAACAGCCTTTCAGGAAGGAGAAAAATGAGAGAATTGAGCCATAAATTGCTCAGAAACTTCTCATATGGCTTAATATAACTTTCATGGATTAATAGGACTACTTGGAATATTTTAACTGAGAATGGATTATGGAAATATTGCAGGGATGCAGAGATGTTCTTTCACCACATCCCTCCTGGATTTGGGATCACTGAGCTCTGAATTCCCATGACTTTCTGGAGATCTAAATCCCAGGAACATTCTTCAAGGGAATGCTTCACATCAAGGGTAGACTCAGAGAATCTGGGAATGGTTTGGGTTGGAAGGAGCCTTCAGGATCATCTCATTCCAACCTCTCTGGCCATGTCCAGGGGTACCTTCCCCTAAACCAGGTGATACCAAGCTCCATCCAAACTTGTAGCTGCAAGAAACACTCAAGGAAAGCGGAGTTTGTCCTTTTTATAACAAAATTCCTTGCTTGGAGTTAGAAAAAACTGATTTGTTCTCCATTTTTATCCTAATGCCGTAAGAACATTGTCATGTCTCCCGGTTGTTACTGCATTCCATGATTTCATCCTGAGTCTTGCATTATTTATGACTTTTTTTTCTTGAATTTTTACCTCCAGAATTTCAGATGAACGTTTCTTTAACACCCATTGTGAGATTTCTTATGTGTGGAAATCAACTTGCAAATACAAAGCTGGATGAGAGATAAAAATCCCTCCAAGTCTCTTCTGTTGTTGTAGCTTTTATTTATTTGTTCTACACCAGGATTTTCCAGCTTGACCCAGGATTTATCCCATTTTTCTGATTACATGACCTGTCTGACAGCAGGTTATGTTCAAGCTTCAAGGATTTGGAGTTGATAAAATCAGGTAGGGAGAGTTTATACACCCCCACATCCTCAGCTGGAAAGGAGAGGTGCTGAAAAATAATAATTCCGGGAAAAAAAACACAAGGAGATGCCAGATCTGCTATATAGAGCAGAAAAAAGACTCACAGTAATTACGGGCAAACAAAATTCCCTTTTCTGGCTCCTGGTAAGACAGAATGTCAAAAAAGGGGAGAGAAAAAAATACTAAAACCCAAAGGAATTGGAATTCTGGGCTGCAGCACTCTCAGGGCATCCTTCTTGTACCAGATCTTTGTGATTATTTCAGGGCAGGGCAAATTCCCAAGGTTGCTGTAGAATTTTCACTGCATTTTGGGAATTCCTTGTTTCCAAAACATTTCCCTGCCAGGGCAAGGTATTTCCATGATCTGGGCATTGATGCAACTCCACAGGACTGAGAGAAGGCGGCAAATCCCAGGAGGAGAGGAATGAGTTAATGACGATGCTGAGCCCTTTGGAAGGGAACTCCTGACTGGATTGGAACAAGTGGCAAAAATCCCAACAGTTTCAGCAAGACCATAAATTCCAGCCTGGTTTTTAACCGTAATACGAGTGTGGCTTTGAATTTTAATACAGAAAAGAATCCATGGAAATGACAGTGGTAAATATGTATATAAATATATTTATACACAGATACATTGTTTGTGGATTATCATCCAGTTGTAGGTCAATACATATTAAATCAACACCTATTTATAGCACTTGTAAAGATAAAAAATGCATTTCTTTCATTTTGTTATTATTATTTTCACAGATTCCCTGAGTATTCTCAGCTGAAAGGGACCCACAAGGATTGAGTCCAGCTCTTAAGTAAATGGCCCTTACAGGGATTAAATCTACAAACTATTTTAATTTTTTTTTTACTGTACAAAGAGCCTCAGGAATCCCCCAGGATACTTTAATGTCATTATTGCCCAAAAACCAATCATATAGAATTATGTGGAGGATCTCTCTAGAACCCATCAAGTTACAACCCATTTTAAAGTTTTATTTATATCCCGTAGAAAACAGGAGCAAAACCCTCTTTATCTTAAAACAGGGAATGATCCAGATCTGTTAATCAGGGATCTGCTCTGGAGAGATCTGGCTCCTCTCTGAGGTTATTTTGATCCAGAAATGAAAATCTCATTCCATTGTAGAGGAAAAAGTTGAACCTGAATGTGATAAAAGCCAGAAATCCTGAACAGCAATAATGGAATATCTGGAATGTCCTCCCAACAAAACAAGGGATCAAAGGCTGCAGGAGCTGTTGTAATTTTTGTGTTGTGCTAAAAGAGCCTCAGGAATCACCCAGGATACTTTAATGTCATTATTCCCCAAAAACCAATCATAGAGAATTATGTGGAGGATTCCCACATAATGGCTTCAGTCACTTGAGGCCAAATAATCCATTCAGAGGTGCAGAAAGCAGAGTCTGATGGCTGCAAAATATTTTCCTGGCATTCTTATTGATGGTATTTTCGATAAATTTCCATGAGGGCACTCAGTTAATGGCGGTAATGACACTCATTGCAGGTGTTTCCACTTAATTACTCATTAACTCATTTTTCTGTTTGGATTTAAACAATATTTCCATTCTGTCACAAGCTCCTGGGGGAGCAGAAAGTGATTCCAGAGGGTTTCCAATCTGACCAAGGAGAAACTGGATTATTCCTGCTCAGGAAACCACTGAGGTCTCTGAATCCTGAGTCTTTTTCCTGGGCTGAAAATGCTGCTCCAGAGCTGGAGGATCCTGGATGTCATTGATTATTTTGCAGCCAGTAGTTCAAGGGAATAAAATCCATGGGATCTCTCACACATCCTGACTGAGTGAAGACCTTCTCGCTCTCTACAGACCCCTGAAAAGAGGCTGGATCCAGGTGGGAATCAGTTTCCTGTCCCACACGACGAGTGACAGGATGAGAGAAAATGGCCTCAAGTTGTGCCAGAGGAGGTTCAGATTGGATATTTGGGAAAATTTTGTCATGGAAAGCATTGTAAAGCATTGGAACAGCTCCCCAGAGAAGTGGTGGAGTCACCATCCCTGGAAGTGTTAAAAAAATATGTGGGTTTGAAGAATTGGTTTTATTTTTAACATGGAGGTAAACAGTTGGACTTGATGGTCTCAAAGGTCTTCTCCAACCTTAAGGATTCAATGATTCTTCCCTTGGATGAGGTGAGGAGCCAATTTCTGCGCAGGGAGCAAATCCCAGAAATTAAATGTTTCATTTTCTGCTTGTAAAGCCTGGGGAGGTGATTTGACCTTGAGGTTGACTCTTCACAGTGCCAAAATTCTCTTCCCAAACGTGACATTCCCATGGCAGGGGGTTGGAACAAAGTGATATTTAAGGTCTCTTCCAACCCAAACCATTTCATGATTCTGTGATTTTATCTCCAGTCCAAAATGTTACTTCTGCTGACTTGATGAGTTGTGAGTGTGCAGAAGAGTTGAACTTCGAGAGTTATGAAGGTAAAATTCCTGCACCCACCCCGTGAAATATTAATAGAGATTTTTCTGACTATTTCCTTACAATTCTGCTTGTCATACAGAAAGAAAAAGGTTCAGGGCTTAAACTTGTCACGACTCACATGTTTAAACCAAAATAAATCAAGAGTAAAGTCAGTAGGCTCATTATAATTTATTTGGTTGCCCTGTGAGGCTGAAAGGGTTGAAAAGGACATAAAAACCCTCCAAAATCTGCTCAAAACTCAGGTGAGGAGGTTTTGTGGGGTTGGTGGAAGTTTGGCTGCTGGACATGGAACATCTGCTTGTTTCCATCCGTCAGGAGCATTCGTGGAAGTAAATACATCCGCAGGATGTTAAAAATAACATTTCAGGATTTTTCCAGGGTGTTTGTATATTTGGGCCCTTTTCCAGGGGCCAAATCCCAGCAGAGACAACAAAAGGACAACCCCACACCCTTTTCCATCCATCACTTTCCTGCTTTTGTAGCTCCTGAGGTGCTCCAGCTCTCTCATCCCTGTGGTACAAATTTCGCAGGCTAATTGAGATTCCCAGCCACTCCTTTCCCTGCTCATTCCACATTCCTCGGGAGTTGCTTCTTTTCAAAACTCATTAGTGGCATTTATCCTCATTTAAATGAGCAGAAGCCACACAGGTAAGATCTACAGATGGCTCATTGTCTGTGGAGAATCGCTAAAACTCGGAGAAGATAAAAAAAAAGGGAAGAAGAAGAAGATTATGCTGAGAAGATAAAAACTCCCTCAGCAAATTATCTGTGGGAGAAAGAAAGACAAAGGTCTGCTGAAAGGCAGGGCTGACTCTTGGGAAGGACTCAGGCAACCTCTGAAGGAGCAGAGGGGAATGTGTGGAGAGAATTTCATCTCTCAAAGTGACAAGAAAAGGAAAAAGCAGAACAAAGTGATTAAAGAGGAAGGGAAGAGTGAATTGATGAGCTGGGGAGAAGAAGATCTGCTGAAAAGGAAGCGGTGCTCAAACAGCGAAGTTATTTCTGGATGAGGGGACTAAGTGTCCCCCAGAGATCAAATCCTGCAGTTTTGGGCACATCCTGTCTCGATGTCCAAGCAAGGCCAGGACATGCACAAGAACGTTTGGACTCTGGGCCATTCTGCAAGGGATCATGGAATCCTGGAATGGTTTGGGTTGGAAGGGACCTTCAAGATCATTCAGTTCCAATCCCCTGCCATGGGCAGGGACACCTTCCACTACCCCAGGCTGCTCCAATCTCCAGCAATTTGACCTTGAATACTTCCAAAGAGGGGTGGTTTAGGTCAGACAGGAGGAAGAAATTCTTCACTGTAACAGAGGTGAGGCACTAGAACAGGATTCCCAAAGGAGCTGCCCCATCCATGGAATGTTTTAGCAGCCAAATAACTCAGAGGCATTGAATCTGTCCCACCACTGGGTGCAGATATTTCCTTTGTTAAGCAGAAATTCTCAGCTTGTCAGCAGAACAGAGTCTGTGCTCACTGTTTTCTCCAGAAATGCTCACATACATCTTTCAAAGTGTTAAAAATGTACAGAAGCATTAAAAGCATCCTGAAACAAAATACACAATTCCTATTCCTATTCCTATTCCTATTCCTATTCCTATTCCTATTCCTATTCCTATTCCTATTCATTCCTTTATGGCATCGCCCTGGGCATGGAATATAAAGAAAAATTTCTTGCAGTTGAAAGGGTTCTGTACAATGAGCTCTTGACCCCCAAACCACTGCTGACATCTACCAGGATCTACTAAATCCCTTCTTCCATCGCCTCAGCCACCCTGAGGGGTTGGGGGAAAAGGGATTTGGTGCTTTTTAACTCCACTGTGATTCTCCTTGTGGTTTAAAACTCTTTTCTTCTGCAGGTTTTCTGTTTGCTGTCCATAGTTTATTCTCTGGGATTTATATGTTGACAGTACTCACCTGATAAGTCCCCGTTTATCTCCTAAATTGTTTTCAAATCCATTTTTCTAATGAAGAAGCAGAGGATCAACCTCCACTGCAGAGGAATCATTTTAGTTGGAACCATTCCAGGCTGGATGGGACTCGGAGCAACCTGGGCTGGTGGAAGGTGTTCCTTCCCATGGATTGCAATCAGATGATCTTTAAGGTCCCTTCCATCGCAAGCCATTCCACGATTCCAAGATTACAGTGGTCAGACACATCACGGTTCCCAGCAGCTGCCTGAGGAAGTGAGGAACGGGAAGGAGGAGCTGCCTTCTTATCCTAATTTTTTTTAAAAAATTGAATATTTGTATATTAATGGGTTTTGTTTTTATTGTTTTTATGGGGAACACCCAGCCCGATCAGCAGGAATTACAGACTCAAGAGGTGATGCATCCTGGTTATTCATTGTCCATTTCCCAAATTTCTGCAGTGCCTGTAGGAATCACTGTTCATTCTCCCACATTTTTATATACGTAAAAGAGAAAAATGAAGCAGAGGGAGATTTAAAATAAGGCTTCAAAAGGGATACATGAAAGAACAAAGAAAAAAAATTTCCAGCTCCTTCCTGCTATAGGATGAGTATTTTTCTGTTTGGTTCTGAGGTTTTACAAATTCCTTATCTTTTTAGTTCTGACTCTTCCATCAGGTTTTCCAGCTCTGGAATCCCTGACTATAACAGCTTCTACCTCAGTTATGGAACTTTGAAACCCAAGGGATGCTCCTGCTGCTGCTCAGACAAAAACACTGAGCAGCCTCACTTTGGCTTCACTTTTCCAGACACAGGGATGAAAAACATCCTTTAAAAAACTCCAACCCAGATTTCTGAGTAATTCTACGTCTCCAACAAATGGAGTTTATAAAAAAGCCGTGGGAAAACCCTGGGGCAGGAATAAATAATGGTAAACCCCATCTATACCTGATCAAACAGACATCAAAGCCCATTAGGTAGCAGGGCAAGGATGTGTTCTGCCCAGGGAAGTCTGGTTAGCAGGGAAATGTTCAGGAAAATTAAATGCCATGAAGAAAGGTCAAACAGAAACATAAGATCTTCGCATGGATTATATGAAGAGGTCATTTTCTGCAGCAGAATTCTGAGAAAAGAGGTTTCTGTGCAATTCATTGAAGTTATTTTGCCTTCTTTTCTATCTAATAATCAGCTAAGAATCCTCTGTCATTCCCTCTGCCCACATCCAGCTGGAGCCAGTAACTCCATTTTCCAGCTCCTTGAGAAGTCATTTAGAAAGGTAAAATCAGTCACAAAGGATGGGGGAAAACCTCTAGAAGAGATTTCATAGTTAGGGAGGAAAATTGTTCGGTGTTATAAGCAGGATGTACCTTTCAAATATCCTCATGTTAAAATGCTATTAAAGTATTGAATGTGTGTTACCACCCGGGACAAGCTTCATCCAGCTGTTTGCAAAGCCAGGTCTTTGCAATTAGGGCAGCCGCAAACTTTCAAAAATCATGGGATGGGGTTAAAAATGATAGGAATTTTAAAAGCCCTGTATTAATTCATTAAGTAATGACTTTTACGATTGTAGAACTTGACGTTTTCCTGCAATTCTGTGCCTGGAGAACACCAAGGACAGACCAGTCAAAGCAGTGCCTCCTTCAGTGCCAAAATATTTCTGTTTGGGCAGTCACTGATGTGGTAGAAGGTCTGGCACCTCACATCCAATGGCAAAAACCACCAGTCCTGTGATCCCAAAAAGTGAAATTAAATCCCAAATATCTCCCAGGAGCCATTTCAATGAAAAGTCTGTAATCAGTCCAACATTTCCAGAGAGTTCCTTGGCCTTTTAGAGCACCCAAGGTAACCTAGCTAGATATTCCAGTGGGGATTCAGAACATGGGGGACTATTCCAGTGGGGATTCGGAACATGAAGGAATACTTCCCCTCAGTGGTTCAGTGTTTTTCACAGATCTAGAAACTTTTATCTGAGAATGTTTTTGATTTTTTTTAAATTATTATTATTTTGTGATTTAAAGGCTAAAAATAGAATCATGGAATGGTTTGGGTTGGAAGGGACTTTAAGGATCATCCAGTCCCAATCCCTGCCATGGGCAGGGATATTTTCCTCTATCCCAGGTTGTCACAGCCCCATCCAAGTCCAACATGGAGCAACAATTGTGCTTCCTGCCTTGTCCTCTGCAGATACAAAGTGAGTTTAATCAAAGATTGTGGCCACTTTTATTGAAAATTTGTTTGGGCCATTTCCACTTCATTCCATCTGTAATTAGTGAGATAAGGGAGATGGGATTTGGCGAGGGGACACAAAGTCTCAGTCCAATAACTCTGTCACTCCGGGTAAGGAGCTGCTGCCACCTCCTTGGCTAAGAACAACATCTTTTTGTGAGCCATTTTTAGCACTAAGGATTCCTGAGCTACTCCAAAGCCACTGGGAGAGGCTGAAAGGCAAAATGTTCATCCCCCATCCCAAAGCGTGCACTGGTCTGAGAGATTTTGATAAAGTTTTCTTCCAAAAGAAAAAAAAAGTCTAGTTTTGCCTTTTCCCATTCCTTATATCCGGCTGATACAACTTAATTTATAGACTATGAGTAAGTGCTTCCAGAATTCCAACAAAACCTTTCCACTGCTGTGCACAGCAGTGGACAAGGGCCCTTTCCTCACTGATCAAAATTTTCCATATATTTTTGAGGCTACAAAAGTAAACTGAGGCACTCATGGATTGGTCAGGGTAGTTTGAGGTATTAAATGTGGCTGGTGGCAAGGTTGGCATTGGAAGAAAAGGGCTCTGATAACCAGAGCTGTGATTTGGGAATTGTGATTATCCGAGTCCATCCCACATGTGCCAAGAATCTGCCTGGTCCTGACACCCCAAATGCAGGAAAAAACCACCGATGCCACCAATGTTTCCTCGAGAGATGTACCTGGAGCACTTCATCCAGGTTTGGATTCCCCAGATTACCGATGTGGAGCTGCTGGAGCAATTCCAGAGGAGGCCACGGAGATGCTCCAAGGCTGGAGCCAGGCTGGGAGAGCTGGGGGTGTTCACCTGGAGAAGAAAAGGCTCCAGGGAGACTCTTCCAGTGCCTGAAGGGGCTCCAGGAGAGCTGGAGAGGGACTTTGGACAAGGGATGGAGGGACAGGACAAGGGAAATGGCTTCCTACTGCCAGAGGACAGGGTTGGATTGGATATTGGGGGGAAATTCTTCCCTGTGAAGGTATTGAGGCCCTGGAATTAAATTCCCAGAGAAGCTGTGGCTGCCCCAGCCCTGGAAATGGGCAAGGCCAGGTTGGACAGGGCTTGGAGCACCCTGGGACAGTGGAAGGTGTCTCTGCCCATGGCCGGGAGTTGGAACCGGACGATCCTTAAGGTCCCTTCCAACTCAAACCGTTCTGTGATTCCATAATTCCCTGGTGGAACCCATCACTGCTCTCTGTCCTCTACAGAGTAAAAATAATGTCCATATCAAACCCAGCACAGCAGCCAACCTTGCATGGATGGAGGCAGAAATGATCCCATCAAGAGAATGTGGTTAAGAGAGTCACCTGGGCCTGAAGAACATTTGGTGGTGGCTGAAATCTGCTGGTGCTGTCTGCAGATGACAACAAATCCAGAGATGGCCTAGGCCATGCCCACAACAAAATAATTCCCGCCCTGACAAAATAAAAGTACATAGAATTTTGTGGGGTTTTTTTGGCAGTTCTTGAGAAATTCCTGGCCCTGCTCAACTCCTCTGCCTGTTCTTTTATCAGCCTTATCAGGGTGTAACCCCGTGATGTTTATCCTGTGTTTGCACAAAATCTCAGCAGCACCTGAGTCAGAGCATTAACAGAGAGGATTTCTTGAGCACACAATGTCCGCCCCTGCTCTGCTCTCCCTGAGCCTTGTCTGAGCTGGAAACTTCGCAATATTGCCGCTGGATTCTCTCATTTTAAGAATATTTGCACAGACACCTTCCACCCAAAAATCTTGGCAGAATTCCTACACCCAGGTTTCCTTGGGAGCCATCAAATTTTAATTGTTGAGTAAGCAGAGAAGTTGTTAAACCTTTCAGACTCTGTTTGGTTGTTGACTTCATGTTCTCCCGTGATTCAGTTTTTTATGGGCAAATGCACAGAGAGCACAAAGTCCTCGTGATATTCCCAAGTGGAAAAACAGAAGAAATCGAGACCGTCTTGGAACATTTCATAAAGAGAGTGTGTGGCAATGGAACATCATTTGCTGGCTGCATAAGTAATTAAATACACAGAAAAGATCTGAATCTCTCCAACACTGATCACAATTATCCATTATTTTTCTCGGTGTTTAATGAGTGTGTTTGTACTAAAAGCCTGTTTGAAGTTTTAACTGGAGTGCTGTGACTGACATCTAGATAATGAAACGCAGGGATTTCGTATCCTTGAAGTTCCTGTTCCCATAATGATCCCAAAGTGCTCTGTAATTTTTACAGCTCGGAATAATGGAATCCAAAAGATTGGGTTTCCCTTTATTCATGTCCCGTTCACGACTCTTTCTTAGTGAACCCTTGGGTCAGGATCAGACTCAGACAGGAAGGCAAATATTCATTTTTGAATATCAGAACAAATTCTTTGTCTCTTGGAAGGATCTGCCTTATTAAACCTCGCCTTCTCAAATAAGATCTTTAATTTCATTTGTTTCCTTCTCGGTGCTTAATGGAGAGCTGGGAAGGCCTTCAGAGAAGGATTCATCTCTGTCCCTTCTCTGCCAAGTTAAAATGAGATAAATCACCAGCTGGAAGCACCTGTTTCTGTCTGCCAGCTACAGAAGGAGCCCAAACACTTCTCTGGAATGAGTCATCTAATTGATATTTGTTAATTTAACCAAGGTGGACTCAGCTCTCAGAGTTTAGGACTGTGTATTTTAAGGGGTAAGGGACTGTCACCTCATCGAGCAGCATCTGTCCAGTTTTGGGAGTTTACCACAGAATTCCAAAGTGGTTTGGGTTGGAAAGAACTTTTAAGATCATCTCCTGCTAGACCAGATCGGTCCAAGCCCTGCCCAACCTGGTCCTGGACCCTTCCAGGGCAGAGTTTGACTGAAGGCACGTCCCTGGATTTCAAAGCATGAACAAAAAGTCATTCTGATTCTTCTGAGAATCTTTTGCTTATATAAACTCAGTCATCTCTCCCTATATTTTAAATGTTTGTCCTGTTTGATATTGGAATTTTTCTAACTTTGTTTCAAACCTTGGCTGCTGTCACACGTCTCTGCTGGATTAAAGAGCTGTTAACAATCGTGGTGGGGATTTTTTTCGCCTTTTGAAAGGCTTTATTCACTTAATCAAATCACTCTCCCTTATTTTGTTCAGATAAACAGATGGAACATGTTCCACATAAAATCAGAAATAAGTAGGAAAGGCAACCTTAAAACAAAGGCAGATTTTTCCCAGCTTTTGGAGTAGATGAAATGAACTTTTCTGCTTGTTCTCTATGCACCCAGTGAATAAAAACATGGGATTCTGGAAGGATCTGAGTAATGGTGGGATGAATTTCTACTTGTTTGCCAGAAGGCAGGATTAGATGGGATATTGGGAAGGAATTCTTCCCTGGGAGGGTGGGGACGCCCTGGCACAACTGTCCCAGAGAAGCTGAGGCTGCCCCGTCCCTGGAATTGTTCAAGGCCAATTTGGATGGGGATGAATTTCTCCTTGCTCGCTTGGAGGAAGTTGTAATCTCTGAAAATGGATTGTAATGAGGAGTAAGGAAAAATACCAGCAAAAATATTTCCAGTGCAGATTTTCACTATTCTGATCTGACAATTCCTATCACAGGCTTGAAATTCCTTGGAGTGCAGGTCCTTGAGAAAGGAGCCACACCCAGTGGTTTAAATCTGTCCCTAATTATCCAGGTGTATTCCATGGATTATGGAGCTCTCAGTCACATATTCTGAAGTTTATTGAGGGAACTCAGTGTAATAAGAGAGTCTAAATGTTTCAGCTGCAATAACCTTCACCCTTCTCTCTCTCCCCGCAGTTTCTCACTATTGCACTTCGCGGTGTTCCTAAGGAGGCTTAGGCTGCTTGTTACAGCTGGATAATTCCTTTTTCACTCCAAGGCTGTCTGTCAGATCTCCCTCTCTCTCTCAATCTTCCCCCTTAATCATTCTCACAAAGTTTCTGGGTTTATTATTGGTTTTGAGCTGGAGGTTCACCCACCAGGCCCTGGCAATTCCCAGCAAAGCCCTCAATCGCTGTCAATCATCCTCCCCCGGAGAGCTGCGAGTGAGGGAATGTGGGAATAGTTCAGGTTTGAAAAGCCCCCTGAGATTATGGGGTACAACCATCCCCCAGCACTGCCAAGGTCACCACTAAACCATGTCCCCGAGTGCCACATCCATGGTTTTTAAATCCCTCCAGGGATGTTGACTCCACCACTGCCCTGGGCCTATTCCAGTTCCTGATAATTTTGGGGGGAAGAAACTGTCCCCAATATCCAATCTAAACTTCCAGTGGCTCAGCTTGAGTCTGTTCACTCTTGTCCTGTTGGTTCTTACCTGAGAGAAGAGCTCATCTGGCTCCACCCTCCTGTCAGGGATTTCTGGAGAGTGATAAAGTCTTCCCCAAGACTCCTTTTCTGCAGGCAAAGAATTCCTAGCTCTCTCAGAAACTCCTCATCACATCTGAGCTCCAGACCCTTCATCATTGTTGAATTCTGCCCTCCCATTGTATCTCAAGTTCCAATAGAAAAGCAACAAGTTCATTTTCTTAAGCCATCCTAGATTTCTCATCCTAAAAAGTAGCCTTTTTTCTATCTTAAATAATTCATTTTCCCCCCTGAATTTTCCAGATTTGACAAACCTCCTCCCATGACACTTAAATACCTCGTCTTCCCTCTATCTCTCTGGACAATCGTGGTCTTGGTGGTTGCAACACAGACTCCTTCTTCATCCCCTCATGATCTCATGGTTTGGTTCATCAAGTTATGCCCACACATGTGCCAAAAAATCATGGAATGGTTTGGGTTGGAAGGGACCTGAAATATCACTTAGTTCCACCCCCTGCCATGGGCAGGGACACCTTCCACTATCCCAGGTTGCTCCAAGCCCTGTCCAACCTGGCTTTGGACACTTCCAGGGATGGGGCAGCCACAGCTTCTGTGAGGAACCTGTGCCAGGGCCTCAATACCACCCTCAGAGAGAAGAATCTATTCCCAATTTCCCATCTAAACCTCTTCTCTGTCAGTTTGAAGCCATTCCGTGTCCTGTTGTTGCTGTGATGTTGCTGTTGCGGATCAATAAGAACGAAGCTCAAGCAGATGGAAGCGGAAGCGCAAAAGAGAGATTTATTTTTGAAAGTCTACTTACATACATGGTAAGACCCCAATAGTGATTGGACAGTGATCACCCACCCCCCCAGGGTGATTGGCTGAAGCCCTTACAGCACTCAGTTCCAAAACATAGATTAGAAAGAGCAAGAAGAATTCAGCTTATCTTTCCCACACGACTCGTGCGAAAGGAGAGAATTCTCAGAACAGTGCATCCACATCCTGTCACTCCAGGCTTCGCTATAAAGTCTCTCTCCATCTTTCCTGTGGCTCCTTCAGGCACTGGAAGGCAACAATTAGGCCACAATGGCTTCTCCAGGCCAAATAATCCCAATTTTCTCATTTTTTTCCTCCCCGCAGAGCTGTTCCATCCCTCTGACCACCTTGGTGTCTGCTCTGGACTGACTCCAGCAGCTCCAGGTTCTTCCTATGCTGGGGACCCTAGAACCGTGTGGGGTCTCGTGTATCAGGAATTTCTACATTCCAATGGCCCAGAAAGGGAGGGGTCATGGAAAATATCAGAACGGACACACAAAATCTGCAGCTTCTTATCACTGTCCCACATCAGAAAGCGATTCAGTCACGACTGCAAGAAGTATCAGGGAAAAAAATTACTGGAATTCTCTCGCTGAAAGTTTTGGATTGACAGGATTGACACAGAGCAGGAAAGCTTTAAAACAGCGATGGAGAAGCAAATGAGCTCCAATTTTGTGGGACACAGAACAGGGGAGTAATTTTCTTTCCCGCTTACCTGTCAATCAGTGCAATCATCTGGAAGGCTTGGAAAAAACCCCAAAAATCACTGTTCACAAAGAGAGAAGAACGCAAACGGTCATTAAGGGATCTGTGTAGGTGCTGGGACACGAGGAACCTCACGAGGGAGAGGTTTAAAACAAAGTGGTTCTGATGACAGTGAAGCATTCGAAGCGGAACATTTGTTTGTGTTTGTGTGCACGCACAAGGAACCTGTGTTTTTGCAAATTAGCATTTTCCAGTTGGCAACAGGAGAGGCTGGAATGTTTTTTTGATGCCAGGAACTCCAGGCTGGTGATCTCAAACAGCTCAGTGTTCATTTGGCTGAATCCCTGGGACTGGCGTTTAGCAACCCAAGTGGTTGTCCTGGGGGAGGAATCGCCCCCCTCATCGCAGTGTTTTCCCAAATCAGTTGTTCTCATTCACTCAGGATATCGATTTTCCTTCATCCCTTTTCTCCAAGCCCTCCGGGTGGGTTGGGAAATCAGCACGATTGATGGAGCCGTGCTGCAGCCGCTCAATGCTGGTTCTGATGAGCCACAGTCGCCCTGCCCCAGCCTGGGGAGGCTTTTATGGAGTCATCCTTGTTTGGAAAACAATCATCCCATCACATCCTGCCGGGGACAGGCATGTTCTTGCCATCAACAGCAGCAGGTTCTTCACCCCTTTTTGTGAGAGGCTGACAGGCAGCCCAAAACCGCCAGGAAATTACAGCCCTGTGCTTCAGAATTTGTTAAAGGATTTGCCGTTCACGGGAAAGTTGAATTCACAGCTCTGGAAACAGGGGCAGGACCCAAGACTTCTCCGATCCCCCCCAAGGATCCACACTCTCTGCTCCACAGCCCTGGAGAAGATGTTTTTTCTCTTTCCCCACATCAAGAGAGTAGTTTTGTTTGGTTTTTTTAAGTCTACAAATGTACCCAAATGCAAACCTTCAAATGTCTGAGTGCTCTGACTCTTCAAAATAAAGGTATAAAGAAGAGTGTCTAAACAGAGGCCTTTTTTTATCACACATCCCCCAGCTGGGATGTGGGATATTTATACTCTGTGGATTGCGCTATCAAATTAACTCATATCAGGTTAGATATTGGCAATAAATTCTTGGCTGTGAGGATGGTGAGGCACTTGAACAGATTTCCCAAAAAAGCTGTGGCTGCCCCATCCCTGGAAATGTCCAAGGCCGGGTTGGATGGGGCTTGGAGCAACCTGGGATGGTGGAAGGTGTCCCTGGCCATGGCAGGGGTGTTGGAACAAAATTATCTTTAATGGTGCCCTTCAACCCAAACCATTCCATGATTTTATTTCCTGGTAAACTGATTAGCTCCAACAGGCTGATTCAGAGCTGCTAACAGGTCTCTTATTTAATATATCTCTCACAGATATATTAATTTATAATGCCAGTCTGGATTGTGATTCCCCAAACTTTATTTTTCCTGGGAAGTTTCTGCCAGTATCTCCCCATGCCACCAAACCTTGAGAGCCGTAGGAAAATATTTCCCAGAGGAAACTCAGATTCATTACCAGGCCTGCAGAGTTCACTAAACAAATGATCCCCCAATTTGGAAGTTATTGAGTCTGATGGAGAATCTCGTGAGTAGCTTACAGACAGCAGGTAAGGGTTAATTGTTCTGTTTCCTCCCAGGGTGATGATAAAAGGCCACCGGGAGGGATCAGAAGAAACAAAAGCAGGTGGCTCTTCATTCAAACTGTAGTTAAGCTGTCCCAGGATATGATGGATGCTAAAAGCTTAGTGGAGCTTGTGGAATAAATGGATAGCTCCTGGAAGATAAATCCATCAAAGGCTGCTGGGACACAGAGAGCATCTCTGGAAGCCCAGGGGATAAAAATGACTGAGCAGTGGAGGGCTGGAGGGAAAAAAATTCCTCCTGAGCTTTCTCTGTACTTCCCATGCTTACAGTGGGATTTGGGGCACTCAGAGGCAGGAGAGCAGTTGGATGGGCCTGGTTTTGCGAGATTTTTGGGTGTGAGAGGGATAAATAAAGCTACACAAAGGAGGGATCCAGTCTGATTTTCTGACCAATTCAGGGCTGGCCATCCTCTTGGTGAGGAAATGCTTCTTCATGTCCAGTCTAAACCTCCCCATGTACTCTTTGATTATTAAAATGCAGATATAGATCTAATATCGATATCCACCTGAGACGGACAAAGACTCTCTAACTTGTTAAGGTTAGAAAGTGTATGTTTATTTGAGCTGCAGGGATAGCTCCCAAATGTACAGCTCTGAAATAACAATGCAACACAGAACTTATTTATCCATAACAATAATGCATATTTAAAATGCAGATACATATTCATAGCATAAGCGCCTCCCATTTCCCGCTTCATATGGAAATCAGCAAAAAGTCATTAAGCATGCGCAGTTCCTGCAATGGAATTGGGTCGGTGGTCTGGAAAATGAGTCTGAGGGCTGCCTTTGAAGAAGTAAAATTGGTCTTCCTCAGTATGACCTTACTTCATTGATTTTTGACAATACGTTTGACCATGGAGAACTCCCAATGCTCTCTTCTATTGCTTCTGAGTAGGTTGCATCTGGGCAAAATTTGTAACTGTCTAGGCTCTCCTTTGAACTTCTTTTCTTAAAATTATGAATTGTCTATTCTAAGCACAGTTGAGTAAATATCAAATAATCAAAAGGTTACTCTACATTTAATAATTAATTTCTTTCTAGCTGAGTTCTGCGTCTTTTCCTATTCTAGTTAATTTTAACAAAACTAACTTTTATCTAAAATCTCTACATTCAAGTGTCTAAAAGAAAACCCTATGTTTCACACTGAGCCATTCTCATGAATCCTGTCCCTGGGGCCCAGGGAGGAGAGCTCAGCACTTCCCTCTCCTCTTCTCAGGAGAGTAATGAAGTTGTCCCTCAGCCTCCTCCTGTCCAAACGGGACAAGCCCAGAATTCCCAATCATTCCTCACAGGACACAACTTTCAGCCCTTCCATCAGCTTTGTTGGCCTGCTCTGGACATATTCAAGGACATTCACATCCTTCCTAAATTGTGGAGCCCAGAATTGCATTCAGTGTTCAAGGTGACATTTTTCCAACAATGGATAGAGTGGGATCATCCTCTCTTTTGACCAGCTGGTTCCACTGAGTTTGACACATCCCAGGCTGGAGTTTGCCCTCTTGGCTTCCAGGACAAAAAAGAACCATGTTTGAAAATCTGGAGATGCTTCAGTTGTTATTTCACCTCGAAACTTGAGAGGGAAAAAAAACAGGAAGAAATTTTGATTTAATTAGAGAATTAAGAAGTTATTTGAATATTGCAATGGAAGATGTGAAAGGAAGAGTTAAAGAACAAAAGGTGAAATGGGTCTTGACAGGACCTGCTCTGAAGATCTGATGGCAGGAAGAAGTAACCATTCCAGAGGTTTCAATAACTGCACATGGCAAGAGTCCCTCAGAGGCTGCAGCAGGACACTCTCCCTTTAATCTTACTTTGCGTTCTTTCAGTGATCTCCAGGTCATCCAAGAATTGTTTGATCCAGTGGATAAAATCCTCTATCTTCTTTTATACCAGGGATCAGATGAGAAAAGTCTGAAAAATTGATGCCAGGCATCCAGTCCTACAATTCCAGGACACAGAATAAGCTCTCCACAAGAGTAGTCAGAGTTCGTTGTGTTCCAGTACATATTTTTTGCTCCCAGTCCAATATCCAAGAGATTTATTGGAGTCAATACTTGTTTGTATTACCACAGAGTTCTAAGATGCTTTCTGTCCTGATTTAGAAATTGGCAATGATTAATTATACTCAAAAACCATTACAAAAGTTACACCCCTTGATTATATTTAATATTAAAAAGGAGCTTGACTCAGGTTTCTTCCTTGAATTAACCCAGCTTCAGTATCCAAGGGAAGCTGTTGGGCTTTTGTTGGCTGAGCTAAACTGATGTAAATTTTTACAGACTGTGATCAAAGAATTTCTTGACCTTCCTTCTGCTAAGCAGACTCTGTTCATTCCATTTTAAGACAAATCCAGTTTTTTTAATGTCTCTGCTCCGAACCATCTCCAATTTATCAACTTCTTTCCGCTGTAACACGGCCATAATCTCGGCAGTGACAGAATTAACGCAGCCTTGGCCAAACTGAGGATCCATGTTTATGCCTCAAGGAATCCCATTAGTCCTTCTTGGCTCCTGCGTGGAAGTAGGAGCTCATGTTTGCCTGATTATCTGCCATGAGCCTTTCCCAGAGTTACCGCTTTGTATAAGCCCTGTAAAAAAATCAATCCACTCTATATGGTAATTTGTAGGATGGAGTCAACCCCTGATGGATGACTGAGCTGCTTTATTTGCTCTGTAGAATTTTGACCTCGTTGAAATACACACAATCTGTCTGAGCACAGTTTCCTAAATGATCCCTGTGTCACCACACAGACAATCCCATCCTTCTTATTTAGTCCCCCACAAGCTCAGTGACATCTATAAAATTTGATTGTTATATTTTATTCCTGGCATCTGAAGGTGGGGGGGAAATGCTTGATACTGAAGGGCAAAAATTGATCTTTTCAGAAGTCCATTATAAATAATTATTTAGGACTGGAATGACAGGGACTACATTAACTTGGAGAAGAATGATTGAACAGGGGATTTGTTATTTCTTGATCTAAAAGGAAGGAAAACACCAAATCTATTTTCTGCTGAGACACTCCAAGGCAAAACAAGGAGAAGAAAATGATTGTGTTCTCCTTTCGGATCCAGAGTGGGATAAATAAGAGCTTCAAATGCACAAACCCCTCATCCTCCACCCAGAAGACATCCTGACACAGGACATCTGTTGGTTTCGTGTCTCTACCTGCTCAGATCTTCTCTTTTTCTCCTTTTGCTCCCAATTCTGATCCCCAGTAGCTGGGCATGGGTGGACAAGGAGCTTCGTAGAACTACAGAATATCCTGGATGGAAGGGACCCAAAAGGATCATTCAACAGCTGCTCGTGTGACAGAAGAAAGAAAATCTTCAGAAGGTTTCCTGCATCTATTACTATCATTTCCAAAGGACAATAAAGAAGTGCCATAGAATATCCGGAGGGGAAAGGACCCACGGGATCATCCAGTCCAACTCCTGGCCCTGCACAAACACCCCAAAATTCCCACCCTATGCCTGAGTGTTGTCTAAACACTCCTTAAGCTCTGGCAGCCTTGGGGCCGTGACTGTTCCCTGGGGAGCTGTTCCAGTGCCCAATCACTCTCTGGGTGAAGATCCTTTACCTAAAATTTAGCATAAATCTCCCCTGGCACAGCTTCAGGTGATTCCCTGGGTCTCTATCCCCCTACCACCCGTATGATCTCAATCCAGTGATGTACAAATGCCTCTATGATCCTCTGAACGATAAACCTTCCCAAAAATGGGCATCACAAATTCCACATCCAATCAAGAACTAATGAATCAAGGAAAAACTAGTGAAAACCACAGTCCTAAGGTGGGGATTGGTCACAGGTTGGACTGGGTGATCTTGGAGGTCTCTTCCAACCTCAGTGATTCTGGGATACTGGGACTCTAACACTCAATGGCAACTGAATAATATTAAAGTTTGATTTTTTTCCTCTGTGAAATCCAGTTTTCCCTTCTAGATACAGACTGAAACTGACCAAAAGAATGAAAAATTTCATTATTAATCCTAATGCTTTACCCCTCACACAGGGGTGACTGTGCGCCAATATTTTCATATAACTTGGCAACACATTTAACTTGGACTCACAAAGATGTTTTGCATCATTTAACAGCAGCAGAAAATTGGACCACAGAATTCCGGAATTATTTAGGGTGGAAAAGACTTCCAAGATCGTCTAGACCAATATGTGACCCATGCCCACCTTGTCACCAGACCAGAGCACTGAGTGTCCCCTCCAATACTTCCTGGGACACCTCCAGGGATGGGGACTCCACCACCTCCCTGGGCAGCCCTGACCACCCTTTCCATGAAGAAACTCTTCCTGATGTCCAACCTGAAGCTCCCCTGGAGCAATTTGAGGCTGTTTCCTCTTGTCCTGTCCCTTGTTCCCTGGGAGCAGAGCCCGATCTCCACCTGGCTCTACCCTCCTGTCAGGGAGTTGTGGAGATCAAGAAGGTCTTCCCTGAACCTCCTTTTTTTCAGGGAATGATGACAGTTTTGGAAAAAGGAATATCAAGCAGAACCCCCCACATTATCAAGAGCTGCAGATGAGACAGAGCCCACCTTAGGTGATCCTGAGTGTCTTCCTTTAAAAGCCACCTGGAGTCTACAGTGGGTGAGGAACCTACCAAGGACAGGAAGCAGCAGGAAATCGTCCCACTTCTCCCAATTTTCCATGAATTGTGACATCCTTTGGATGACCTGGGGCTACAACTCCAAAGTCTCCTGATAGCTTTTATTTATTGGAGTGGAGCTGTGAATCGGTGTCCTTATTGCTCTGGGTGTATAATAAGCATTTATAAATGAGTTTATATGATCAGCTAATAAAAAAGATAGACTCTGCCATGAAACAATTATCATCTACTTGAATTAAAAGTATTATTAGTACAGCTGGGCAATATTTAATGATCAGTGCATACTGCAGGAAAATATTCAGTTGTTTTTTAACCACTTGTTCTGATCTTCTCCCTGCTTTTCAGGCATTGGATACAAGGAATTCTCCAGATGTAAAATCATACCCACATGAAAAGTGCTATTTCTTCATCCCAGTGAAGTGACAAGAGCATTTTTAGTGGAGCAGATTTGAGGTAACCCCGTTGCTATGGGGTTTTGACAACCTGGTGTGAAATGTACCCTTTTGCCTCGGGAAACACAGCAAAGTTCATTCCGAGGATTCTGAGTCTGCATATCAAAGTTAATTTAGGTAGAATGAGGATGTCAGGTGAAAGCAGGAAAAATGCTGTTAATTAACACTTTGTGGCTGCTGTTGCACTATGGTAAACAAGGCATATGACAAAGGAGAATCTGAAATGGATTTAAGCTCCCTTGAAACAACTTTTTCCAGAATATGAAAACTCAGAGGAGAAATTGATGAAGATAATCAACCTTGCGCCCTTCTAGGATGGAGTGACCACATCAGCGGATGAGGGAAGGGCTGCAGATGACACTTTGCGGGGATAAGAGACACACCTGAAGGATGGGGCCATCAAGAGGGACCTGGACAAGCTGGAAAAGTCGCCCACAGGAATCTCATGAGGTTTAACAAGACCAGGTGCTGGTGCTGCACCTGGTTCGGGGTCAATCCCAGCGTCAATCCACGCTGAGGATGAGCAGATGGAGCAGCCCTGGGGAGAAGGACTTGGGTGGCAGTGGATGAGAGGCTGGACATGACCCAGCCATGTGCACGTGGAGCCCAGAAATGCAATTGTGTCTTGGGTTCATCCAAAGAACCGTGGGGAGCAGGAGAGGGGAGGATTCCGCCCCTCTGCCCCTCTCAGGTGAAACCCCACCTGCAGATCTGCCTCCAGCTCTGGAGTCCCAACACAGGAAGGACCTGGATCTGCTGGAGAGAGTCCAGAGGAGGCACCAAGGTGATCAGAGGGATGGAGCAGCTCTGCTGGGAGGAAAAGCTGAGAGAACTTGGATTGTTCAGTCTGGAAGAAAAGTCTCCAGGGTGACCTAATCGTGGCCTTTCAGTACCTGAAGGGGCCGGCAAGAAAAATGGAGAGAGAGATTATTTGGAAAGGCTTCCAGCTGACAGGGGGTAGGTTTAAATTAGAGATTAGGAAGGAATTCTTCCCTGTTGGGGTGGGGAGACACTGGCACAGGTTGTCCAGAGACGCTGTGGCTGCCCCATCCCTGGAATTGTTCAAGTCCAGGCTGGATGGGGCTTGGAGCAACCTGGGATAGTGGAAGGTGTCCCTGTCCATGGCAGGAGTTGAAACAAGATGACCTTTAAAGCCCTTTCCAACCCAAACCATTCCATAATTTTACGATTCAATCTGGATTTACTTTCCAGAAAAAGAAGCCATTTTAAAGGGAGAAGTATTTAACTTTTCTAAACTGGCCTTCTCGATGGACTTGAGGTTAAGGAACATGTCAGACTAATTGGGCTCAGTTAAAAGTCCTCTCTAATTTTTTTTGCATGTCTTTTGGAATATTTTTTTTCTTCCCCAAACTGGCAATAATTGTCTCTGATATCCAAATTAGTCTGTGCAAATTTTATCAAGAACATTTGTAATTTAAATTGGATCTACAAAAGGAGGGGGATAAAATAAAATCTGTTCATTTCATGCTCATTATGTATCTCAGCCAGACTGATGACATTTTAATATTAACATTGTTATGGGTTCCATATAAAAAAATTAAGTCTACTTAATATTCCAGATTCTGCTGATTGGAACATAGTTATTCTTGACAATGGAAAATCAATTGCTATTCTAATTAAAAAGAATGGCAGAGAAATAAACAAAACAATAAAGGAATAAATATATTCCATATATCAGGTAGGATAGGAGCCTGTGTTTTCTCTTGGAAGTTCATCTCCTTTTGGAGTGGTTTTTTTCCATTGTCTGGTTTGAAATTTGAACTTGAGCTGGAAGAGCAAAGGTGTCTCAAAAAGTCAAGGAAGAACAAACAAAAAGCAGTGCCTAAAGGAATAATAAAAGTTCCAAGGAGTGGGTGCAACTGGAAATGGGATCTGATCTCCTCTGTGCACACAGACACCTTGACTTTGTTAGTACTACTGAGATGTTTTCCTGAGAAAGTCCCAAAGTGATTCTTGTTTGTATTGTCTTGTAAAGCAAAGGTCAGACAGAATTCCCTTTTCCCAACTCCAGGTAAAAATAGGTTTTCAAGCTCATTTTTTTCTGCTTTTCCCCGTGTATTTTCTTTTTGCATCGTTTTAGCTGGGAACTAAATGAAGGGAAAATGGGGGGAAAAGAGAAAGGAAGGGAAACATTTATTAAAATATATTTTAAATACATAATAATAATATATAATACACCAATATATAACACATGTTATATATTTATTTATATTTTTATATCTGGAAAACCTCCCATTGGAAAAGAACTTGGAAGTGCCAACCAACAGTGGTGGAACATGACGCAGTGCTGGGTTAATGATTGGACTCCATGACCCTAAAGGTCTTTTCCAACTGAAATAATTTGATGATTCCATGATTTTAACTGCAGTGGAAACTGTCTGAATTCTCCAGTGTTTCTCCCCAGGCAGTTTAAGGTGTTGTAAACAAATATCCCTACTAAGAAAGGGAGATCTTCCACTTGGCTCCTCTTTCCCATATTTTCCTAGGAGATCAAGACTATTCCAAATAGAGGAAAAGGTATGGGAGAAAGGAAGAACAAAAAAAAAATAAAAGGCTGGAAAAGGTTTATAAGCAAATTCACCAAGAAATCATTCCTGAGATTGATTTTACTTAATTTTTTTCATGAATCATTATGGTGCAAAAAGCAAGGGAGTTCTTAGGTTCATACACAATTTTCCAAGGAATTTTCCCTAGCAAGGAAGATCCAGGTATCACAAATGGAGACACAAATTACCTTGGAGATAAAAGCACCCAAAAAGAGGAGAAATTTAAGAATGTGAGCTACAAGGAAGAGTGGGAGATGGAGAGAACAGGGTCAGGCAGCTGGAAATGATGGAGAAGGAATTCCGAGGATGTGAATCAAACTCTGAGGGGAGAGATTTGTCCCGTTTAACATTCCCTGTCTGCAACACAAGTATTCAGAGGCTAATCACCCCCAAATCCCAGTGAAGTCAATAAAGATCGACTTCCTGTTTCAACAGGGTCAATCTCATGAATAAGCCCACAAAATTCCGGTGTCTTCATCAGGTTGGGAAGAATAATTAACACCTTCAACAACCCAGAATTATTGACTCACATGAGTCAGGGGAGTCTGGTGGAACTCCTGCCAAGATGCCTCCACTCCACTTACAGTTTGCCACACTCAAGTGATTAATGCTGCACTGTCAAGTGTTCATTGAAGTTTTGGAAGGAAATAAAAAAGGAATTATATAATCCAAATTTCAAGTTCAGCTTTATGGGGAGCATCAAGTGCAGTGCCAATCCCAAAGAACAAATCCCATCAGGAACTCAGGCAACAAAACGAGAGCTTCAGGGGCAGGAGAACCTCTCTGACCTAAAGAGGTGATGTGGGAGCTCAGTTCATGCAGCTGGACAAAGGAATTGCTGGGCATGGATTGGCTGCTGTCTCTAAATACTCTCGGGAGGGAAATGCCAAGGAATGGTGACTGTCTGGACTGGAGGACATCCATGGCAAAAGAACAAACAGAGCTGAACCAGCTGTGCATAAATGCAGGAGGGAAATTAGGAAGAGCTGATTGGAACAATCTTCCATTTGGAAAAACAGAGGCAAAAACTTTCTCTCATTGAGGACATTTGTTTAAAAAAAGGATTTGGAGCCACAGTAGCCATTACCAGCAGGGCACCAGCCACAATGTGCCAGGTTTATTTCTCGGTTCTCATCTGCTTTCAAGGGACATCTTTTGTGCCACAAAAACGATCAGAGAGCTCCTCTTCCATGGGGGTAGGCTGAGAGAGTTGAGATTGTTTAGTCTGGAAAAGAGAAGGCTCCAGGGAGATCTTAGAGCCCCTTCCAGTGCCTGAAGGAGCTCCGAGAGAGCTGGAGAGGGACTTTGGACAAGGGATGGAGTGCCAGGACAAGAGGTGATGATTTTAAACTGAAGGTTGGTGGGTTTGGATGAGATATTGGGAAGAAACTCTTCCCTGTGAGGGCCCTGGCACAGATTTTCCAGAGAAGCTGTGGCTGCCCCATCCCTGGAAGTGTTCCAGGCCAGGTTGGACAGGGCTTGGAGCAGCCTGGGATAGTGGAAGGTGTCCCTGCCCACGGCAGGGGGAGGAACTGGATGATCTTTAGGGTCCCTTCCAAACCACATCACACCATGATTCTCTGATATTCAACCAATCGTTTTTCCCTCTCACATTTCTGTTTATCAGTGGTCTCCTAAGCTTTCCAGAGCCCAATCAAGAGAAAAAAATTAACTCAACAAATATGGACAGATTTAACCATCTGACTTCATTGTTATGCTGAATTTTCCCTCCATTCTTTGTCCAGCCTTTAGTTTGGCTGTCACTCAATCAAGAGGCCGGAGGAGTTGAAAACCATGAGCTGATGGAAGGATAAATCCCCTCGGACACAATCAGTGTCTCTTGCTAATTGTTCCTGGCTCGTTCTGACCAGCAATTAGTTCTAATATCCCGGCTAATTTAGCTCTGATGATGTGATATCACCATCAATCATTTTAATGACCCATCTGGCAAAGTATTACCAAGACCAACTTCAGCCCATGTTGTGACTGTCACCGCCCAGTCCTGCTGTTATTTCTGAGTTCAAGAGCAGTTGATTCATGCCTGAATTTTATTTTTAACCAAGCAGAAGTTTATACCCATCCTGTCCAAATCTCGGCTTTTACCACCAGCATTTAATTGAGTCCTGATGAAATCAGTAACGAGAAACTTCCAGATGGCAAATCAGGCCACTGAGGAGCTGAATTGTCCCTGGAAGGAGCTCAACATTCATGGATGGAAGGCCAACAGCCCCAAAATGTAGGTACTTCATTCCGATGCTTAAAACCAAGTGGGTTAAATCTGAGTCTTTGTGTGCATTGGGAGCTGTAGAAAAGTTAAATTCAATGTCACACTGTTATAAAAATCTGATTTATTTAAGTATTTTTCTGGTCCTCTCACTGAAACAACACAGCAGTTTTTATTTATTAGGATATTTATTTATTTAAATAAATATTTATCCTCATACCTTTAATTAGAATCATAGAAGTGTTTCTAGAGTGGTTTGAAGGATCAAAATTCTGTTTGGTGAGAAATGTCGATTGTCAAATGGTTTAAAACAAATTTTGTAGCAATTAAAACAGAAACCGATATCAAAATATGATTGTGCACAGCACGATTTCTGAGGAAGACTCAGAATTCTGCATTTCATTTTCAGGTCTGCTTGCTGCTGGTGCATAACGTGGATTTCACTTCACGGGAGCAAGAGAATGATGGAATCACAGAATGGTTTGTGATGGAAGGGACCATCGAGACCATTTTGTTCCACCCCCTTTCCATGGACAGGGCCACCTTCCACTGGACCAGGTTGCTCAGAGCCCCATCCAGCCTGGCCTTGATAATTAATGTGCAATCTAGATTTTTAATGAGATTATCCACGCCCATATCTCCAAATTTTTTCCCTGTTTTGCAAGCAGGGAAAGTGAGGCACAGACAAATTATTGGTAACTCAGGGCTTAGTGATAAACCCTCAGTGAGCTCTCCCCTCCTGCTCTAAAGCATCTCTGCCTCTTTTGGATTCAGGTACCTCCTTTTCCTCCTAGCACTGCTTTTCCTGCAGTTTATGGTATGACAGTCCCTCTCTCCACTGATGAATGTGACAAAAATCATGAAATCATTTTGGTTGGAAAAGACCTCTAAGATCATCAAGCCCAACAATTTCCCCAGTTCTGCCAGGGCCACCACTAAACCATGTCCCCAAGTGCCACATCCACACATCTTTTAAATCTCTTCAGGACTGGTAATTCCACAATTCCCCCAGACAGCTTGTTCCAACACCTTTTATCTGGAAATCACTGGATCAGGTTTGATTAGCCTCAAAAACTTAAAAAAAAACCAGGTTTGAATATAGAAAACAAGTCTAAGACAGAAAAAATACCAAAGATCAGCTTAAAAATTACCAAATCACCCCGTAAGGGTCTCTAGATCAGGCATGGAGGAGAAACTTTATCCCAAGATATTTTATCCCTCAGCTGGGTTTTTTCCACTTTCCTCCAAATCACTGAGTTAGGCAGACTGGAGAGATTGTCTGCCAGAAAGAATTACCGCTTAAAGAAGAGTTTGGAATGAAAAGGATCAAGGAATTAAAGGACTCCTCCCAAGCAGCTGCCAGTCAAAAAGCCACGGAGCAAACAAGACACAGTCATTATGAGGAAAACTATCAGGAGGGGTGAGAGATTAGAGGTGTTTGAGGTGTTTCAGCAGAGTTAGGAGTTAATGAATTCCCTACAAAACCAGGCAAAAGCCTCTCTGATCCCACTTTATCGATTTCTTCCCATTAAACACCAGCAGGTCACGGCCCAGTCAGGACAAACGAAAATAGACTTGGAGTCAGTGTGAGTGTGGAATTCTTGCTGCTGCTTTAAAGCTGAGTCTTTGATACAGAGGCAGCAGCAAATGATTCAGTTTGGCTCAGTTTTCCTCCAGCAGCTTTATTCAGCCTCATTTCCCAAGTTTTGGAAGGACAGAGGTTCTCATTTGCCACATGCTCACACACTTTGGAGGTTCCTCTCCCAGAATAATGGGGTTAAAATAGAGCAGGAGGAACAGAAGAAATAAAGATAATTCTTGTTCTTTCCTGCAGCTCGGTGGTGCACGGACAGGCCGCAGCACATTTGATGGTGAACATCTGCTGTGGGGTCAAATCCCATCGTTAAAAAGGGTTAAACACCGGGCATGAATCTTTATCAATAAATTAAACAATCCTGTGAGGAATTTCAGATGCTCATTTCAATGCCATGTGCTGTTAGAAAAGCTCGTGCCAAAAACATATCCCCCTGTGCTCTTATCAGTCACGGGCCAGGAGTGAGTACAGGTCAGAGATCATTCCCAACAAGCAACACTTTCCTCGTTTGGGAAAGCAGGAGAGGTAAATAGTGGGAAATAAGATCTCTCTGTGCCAGCTGGCATAGGTCCCAGAGAATGCTCCTTAAGCAATTTTCATTTTCTTACCTGGGCTGAGTCCCTCACTCCAGTGCCCTCCTGGGTCTGGCTGGGAATGGTCTGATCCCTTTGCTTTCCCTCTCTGGCTCCACAGTGCCTGTGTTCTTCCTATTCCATTGAGAAATAACTCTTCTACAGAGTGTCTGAAAGAATTCTCCTGTCCTAAACTTCTCTGACTGAAAAGGGAGTAGGAACTCTGGCTGGGTTGACTCGCTTGGGGTCAGAAATCTGAATTTCACGGCAGGGAAATTTCTTAATCCATAGTGAATCACTGCTCTTGGAGGGTGAGATGCATCTCTTCTCCCTGATTAAGAGAATCGTGGAATCATGGAATGATTTGGGTGGGAAAGGACCTTAAATATCCAGGTTGGACTCAATGATCTTGGAGGCCTTTTCCAATCTGAGTAATTCCATGAAGGCCTGGGTCACTCTGAAACAGCACCTGAAGGTTTTATAGGAGTTCAGTCTATTTAGCAGGAAGAAAATCCACTCTCTCTTGAATTTTTTATAGCAAAGGTGACAAGGAGCAGAATTCCAGATGCATCAGAATATTCTGCCCACACAGCTGATCTCTTTCGAGGAATTTTAAACCCCATTTGTCATTGTGGTATCCGAGCTGAGTATCTGGAGCTGTCTGCAAAGCCCCAGCCAAGCATTAATTCGAAGCTTTAATTAATTTTTCAGGGAGCTGCAACATTAAAATGAGCTTGAAACATATTTTTTTGTGAGCCGATGCAATTTTTGGGTGCTCTGATCAGAGAAGAATTTGGGGATGTTCTTACTGCTTTAAAGTGTATCTGCTTGGGCTGAAAGTCACTGTGTGTTGTGTTGTTTTTTAAACAGAATCCCACCACAAATATTTAGAAGATCTGAGTGAGGAACAGAAGGCTGAAAAGAGGAAAAAAATCTGGGGTTTGATTCTCTTTTCAGACCTATTGCACTCTCCAGGGTGCTCTAAAGTGGGAAACATTTTTCTCCTCAGCAAAGACTTTTCAACCACGAACTTCCTCCTACATCAGGAGTTGGACTTCAGTGATCCTTGTGGTCCAACTCAGGATATTTTATGATTCTGTGATATCTGAGGACCTTCCACATACCATCAATGGAATCAGAGCAGGTTTTATGGACTCTCTGGGATACCTTTCCCAAAGTGTCCCAGTCTGGGGGAGGACAGCTCTGCTTTGATGACAGCTGATTACTTTCATTACAGGCCAAGAGCTGAGCGTGAGATTCACAGAATCACAGAATATCCTGAGCTGGAAGGAACCCACAGCGATCATAGAGCTCAACCCCAAGAATCTCACCAGGATGAGCATCTGTGTTTATAAAATATCTTGGACCTGAAAAGATCAGTGACATCAAGGATCAGTGACATCAAGGATCAGTGACATCAAGGATCAGTGACATCAAAAATCACCTTGAGATAAAAACTGAGGTCAAAGATGGGTGAGGTTTGCCTCAGAAGATGTTTGTTGAACCCAAAATGGAATTCCTCATGGAATGTTCTGCTGGAATATGCAGACGGATATTTGTCACTGTCCCTGGCAGAGTTATCACTATATTATGTTTAATGAGATTATGGTTTATTCCAAAGGAATCACATCCTAGAACTGCCAAACCCTTTCCATGATCTCTCTGCAAGGAAAGCCTCGGCAAAAAGCCTCAACTGCTGACATGATCCCACCTAATCCTCAGATTCAGTGGTGTGACTCTCCCTTGGAAGTGTTTGGAACTAAGGACATTTGTGTCAGAGCAAGGAAGATATTCTGTATTTCTTGGATCCAAACCACTGGGCCATACTTCCCTTGCTTCAGGAAGGAAAATAAAGGTTGTTTCCTGGTGAGTAACCAGGGAAAATCCCCAACCCACAGCACCAAGAAGTAAATTTAGCCAAAAAAGGGACAATGTGAAGGGCAGCCTGAACTCAGGAGATTGAAATGCATCCCTTCACTCCTTTCTTCCTTCCAAGGAAAGCACAATTAGTGGGAGCCAATGAGGCTTGGAGGCATTTCTGCATCTCTGTCTGATCTGAATCCCCGTTTCTGTGAATTTTTGCTTTTCTTCTCAGAGATCAGGATTCTGCCAAGAAAAGGGAAGCACCAGAAAAGGAGAAAATCCTCCCTGTGTTGCCAAGATGATCCAACCCCACTTTGGGATCCTGTTTCAGGAAGGACCTTGAGCACACAGGTCCAGAACAAACTCACTCACATTGACTCCACCAGTTTGGGATATTTTTGCCAGGAATGGGAATCGTCAATCCAGTAATCCCTTTGCTGGTTTTCAGATGTGGGAAGTGGCTGAAAGAGTTTTTCAGGAACCCCAGATCATTTCTGCTGCTTCAGGCTCTCTTTCCAGCACTTTCTGGCCTTGCTGAGTTAATTACTGTGTGCAACTGGGCAACCTGGGAGTACACAGCAAAACCAAGGAGACGCAGGAAAAGTTCAGAGTTTACCTTTCATTCCATCAGGTTTCTCATGTATCCAGCCTTGTTTAGCTCCATCAATCCACCTCTAAATGGAAGGATAAGGCTCTTTATTCCAACTTCCCTAACCCGCGGGCAGCTCCAACCCCCTCCTTTTAATTATCACTCCAAAGGCAGAGAGCCCACGGTTCCGTGAGTCACAAATTATATCTCCCAGCAGTGCATAATGCTCCTTTTCACACCTACAAAGAATGAGTCATGGCAAAATAGGAGGCAAACAAAAAAAAAAAAGGAAATTCGAAATTCCCCCCTCCATAGAAGCAGAAGGAAAAGCTTGAAGGGAGGAATTACTGGTGGACAGAGCACTTGGAAATGGTTGCTGGTTTTGACTGGGATAACATTCTTCGTCATAGCTGAGTTTTGGAGTCGTGCCGGAAGCAGTGTTAATAAAGAGATGTTTTAGTTGCTGTCCATGAGTTTTGTTATAAACCCACCAAATTTTCCCACTCTTACCCTTCCAACTCTCTCCTGATCCCACCAGGGCTGCACAACGAGTTGCTGGTTGGAGTTAAATCAAGACAAAGGGGCAAAACCTGGAGTTTGTTTTCAGGTGAGTTTTGTCTCTGAAAGTGTCATGGCAAAGAAACAGAGGTTGAAGTTCCCACTCCAGCTTTTCCCAGCATGTATGGAAGAGCTGAAGGACTCTTCTCCCAGGCAGCTGGAAAAGGGGAAAAGGCCTCAAATTGCACCAGAGGAGGTTCAGGCTGGATAACAGGAAAAATTTCCTCACTGAAAGAGTAGTTAAGCATTGGAACAAGGAAGGGTTGGAGTCACCATCCCTGGAAGTGTTAAAAAAAAGGAGCAAATGTGGCACTTTGTGATATGGTTTGGTTGGAGTGGTGGGATTGAGTTGAAGGTTGGATTTGATGATCTTGGAGGTCTTTTCCAACCTTAATGATTCAATAATTTTTTATAAGTAATGAATCAGCTCCCAATGCTTGTGAGGATTAAGAAATATTGGAGGTTGGGAATGAAAGCCAAAATCCATTCAAACAGAAATTGAAGGCATCTGGTGTCTCCATTGCAGGTAGGAATAGGAAGGGTAGCAGATCTCTGGTCCAGTCCCCTTCTCAAATCAGTTCTACTTCAAAGGAAAATCAGGTTTTTAAAGGAGAATCGGGTTTTTTAATGTCTCATCCATCTTGGTGTAGCTCAGTCATTCCATATATCCAGGAGATTCCCAAGGCCAGGCTGGATGGGGCTTGGAGCAGCCTGGAATAGCGGGAGGTGTCCCTGCACAAGGGAATGAGATGATCTTTAATGTTCCTTCCCACCCCACCCCAACCATTCCATGATTCTGGGATTCTAGGAATAAATGGAAAATCTCCCAAGCTCACAGAAGCCCATGGCCATAATATTTCCCTTGGAAAACCATCTTTGGTCATGTCATTGACAGTGAATTTTTTTGTCCCTCAAGGACGATTAGCAGAATTTCACATGAATGGTTTTGTTTCCATTTCTTTTCATTTTGCAGCTCTAATTCCTCCAAAAGGGAGATGTTTCCAGGAGCACACACAAGGAAGGAAGATTTCCCTCAGCCTCAGATATTGCCAGATGAATTCCTGCCTGCTGTGCTATCCAGCGGTGATTAATGAGATCTCAGGAGTGATGCTTCTGGAGAAGATAAATTTTGGGTAAACAGGTAATCAAATAAATTTTAGAGGGAAAGGCTGTGGGGACACGGAGGGATCCATCAGCACCTGCCAGCTCAGGAAAACAACTTCACTCAAACAGAAAATGCTGAGGAAGCTGCTGTGAAAGCCAAGTCTGAGAAAGCACAAAATTCCTCATGTTTCTACATCCTGGAATGAAGAGAGGCTGCAGGAAAAGCAGAATATCAGCAGTTATTCTCTGCCAGTCTTCAAACAAGACTTTTTTGCCTTAAATATCTCTAGGTTTTTCCCAGCTTTACGTCCTTGTCTTGCTCTGCTTGTTCATTTTATCAAACCCTTTCTTTGAGGCACTGACACCTGAGCTCTTTCCAGTATCAGGAATTCAGAAAATCACCTTTTTTCCTTCTTCTCCTTTCCTTGTGGACCCATCTGAGGATGCTTTTCATCCCTTTGCTCCTTCAGGGGCAAGGAAATAAATATCAAACCCTTTTTTCCATAGTACACAAGTTCATAGGCTATAAAGTTATTTTGGTTTCAAATCCTTTCTTTTAATGCTTTCCTTTTATTTTCTTCTTCGTGTTTGTACGAATTTGATGTGGCTTTGATCTTCACATTGTCCAGTACGTAGGACCCTAATTGTTCACAAAATAGATTTTATAACAGGTAAAGAAATCAGTGTAAAAGATATTTAAGATTTTGAACCGAAGAGCATGAGCCTGAAATATGGGAAAAGAGATGGACACAGACCATTTTTACAATAACTTCAAGCTCAAATAACTTCAGGAAAACTGCCCTTAATCCTGACTCCTGTCTGGCTGCTGGTTCCTTCTTCATCTTCTCTTCCCATCATCCCTGTGGTGGTGAAGAGACATTAATTTATCCTGATTTTCCAGGGAAAATAGAAATATCAGTCATTAAATGAAACCCCAAATCCAGTCGTTCTTAGTGACAGGATGGAGGGAATGGCTTCAAACTGAAACAGGTTTAAATGGGACATTGGGAATAAATTATTTATCCTAAGGGTGGTGAGGGCCTGGCACAGGTTTCCCGGAGAAGTTGTGGATGGATTTTCCAGGGGGCTGTAGAGCTGTTGGATCTGTGTAGTCCAAAAAGATGAAAGGAGATTGGGCCAATTAAAAAAAAAAATAAATTAGATCTACAATAACCCAAAGAAATGAGCTTTGAGAAGCTTTGAGGATCTGCATTTTTTCCTGACACTGTCCTTGTCTTAGAGAATCCTAATTGTTTCTAAAGTACAGGAAATGCAATAATAATATGTTAAGACATCCTTGTTAATTAAATAGAACAATGCAGAAATCTCTCGAAGAGATTATCTGTGATAGAACCTTAGCAGGGTTTATGCTCAGAGGGTCTCTGAGAGACCACCAAAGTGAAGTGGTGGGTGTGCAGTTTTCAAAAATGGCATTATTTAATCATGAAGTTTTTAATTTTGCAGATTAAAGATGATCAGACATGGATTTGTCCACCAACGGCTGGAATTTTGCTCCCCAAAAAAAAACCCAAAAAACAAGATTCGTCACTGATTAGAAAGAATAAAAGCTAAAAATAGCACTTTGGTATTGTTCAGACAATGTGACTTGAGTCCTGTGTTTATTGCAGTTTCCCAGGTGGGTCCTTATTTCTCACAGTAAAGTGGGAATAATAACATATCCCAGATCAGTATCCCAGGAGGTTACATTGCTCTAAATTTTCTGAGTTTATCTGTGTAATTATAGATATTTAAACATGTTAGGAACCATTGTACTTAGTGTTCTCCCACCCTCCTTTGCATTAAAAACATGCACAAAATCGCCTTTATTGTTCTGCTTTCTTATTGTCTTCCCCAGGAAAAGTCATCTTCCAGAAGAAAAAAAAAAGAAGAAAATTGGAGTGGTGGTTTGGTTGGATTTTTTTATTTGATCTATTTGTTCCTGAGAAAGGAAATCAAATGTACACACTTTGTACTTGGAACTAAAATTGTTGGTTAAAATAATTATGAGGGGGGAAAGGTGAAAAAAATAAACGTATAGTGCACATTTAAAGAAAATAAAGAAAAAACAGCATTTTCAGGATCTAAAAGCAAGGAATGGGATTTAATATCAGACCTAGAGCTTAATCTCAAAATGCACTTTGCTGTTTGGGGGCTTCTCCTCCACCTTTCTTCTTCCCAGAGGCCAGGGATGAAATGGAGCCCAGAGAGCTCCAGAGAAGCAATAAAGGAGCAGCCCCTCAGGGAGAGGGATGAGAAGGAGAGCCTGTGATAAAGGAAGCCAGGAAAATTGTCGTGGACTTAGCAAACAATGGCAATAACCAAAGGGAAAGTCGATAAATCCAGCATTGATTTTCTGTTGTTTTCCGTGTGTGCGAAACGCTCTGAACTTGGAGTTTTTAATCAGCTGAGCCAGACTGGGGAAGGATTTTCCTGCCTGAATAACCCTGGAGTTGGAATAGCTCAGCATCAGAGCTGTCTTTGCATATTATTTTATCTCCCACAAGGGTCAGCTGGAAGACGAGAACTCAACCTTTACAACTGAGAGATCAGCTGGGGAAAAAAAAAAGACCAGCTGGAACAATATTCAAAGGAGAAATAATTTCCCTCATGCCCCAAACTCATCAGTTCAGGTTCAATTTATAAAAAAACCTCTGCTCCTGACTGACAAAAAAGCTCATGGGCTTTTCTTTGGCTCTCCTTTCCCAGCAACAGGGGAGTTGGAGAGAAACAGGCTGAAAAAAAAAGTATTTTCTGAGCTTAATGAAATCTTGCAGGAGGATTAACAATGAATTGAAAAGGGGGAAGCTCCAAACAGGGGTTTTCTGGAGGGAGCTTCTAATATTCTGTAGAAAATATTGTGAACTTTCCAGGCAGCCACAGAGACTCAGGAATTACCACTGACCACCAAGGAAATTCCAAAGGTGTAGCCTAAATCTTGTTGGCTTATTTACAGCTCTCCATAAAAACAGACTGGGATTTCACATTTTAATACACTGAAAATCCACTTTATAACAACTGTGTTACTTTTTATGTTCTTTTCCACTTTTTACTGCGCCTTTTTAAGGAAACACATGGATCAAAGGGCCAGGAAATGGGATAAACTCGTGTACACTCCCCACAGTCTCCATGTGCTGGTGGAACAACACACTGGGATTTTTTTTTCCCTACAAATTTTGCCTTTAAAGTGTGAGGGTCACAGTTTGTGACCACTGCGTCACCTTGCAAGCAATTAAAATAACATATTTAAAGTAATCTGCTCCCTGGCAGTCACTGGAAAAAAAAAACCCAACAAAAAAACAACACTCTCACGGGCTTCAGTAGATTTCAGAACTTGTTTTCCTTAAGGAAAAGTCCTGACTCCTTCTCCTTCCTGGAAATTATGTTAATTATTTAGGTTTTTTATTTCCTTCAAGTTAAACTCCCCTTCCTATTTCCCATTTAAACCATCCCAGGTCCTGCAGGAGTGAGGCTTAATTGTTGTTTTTCATCTGTTTGCTGGCACCCCAACATCCAATGAATCATTTATGGAACTAAGCCTTGGGCTGACCTTAAAAACAGGGATTCCTCACCTGATATCAAAGGAACTGAAAGAAAGGTAAAAATCAGGGTTGGCCCATTGAGGAGAATTCAGGAACTCAGTGCTCTCAGCGAACATTTGATTTTATCCTCTTGGATTGACATCCACCCTTTGCTTTCTTTCAGGATGTGAGGATTTCTTTCCATCTATATGGATTATATATGAACATAAAGTACCTCTGCCTGTGCAGATGGGGAGTTCTGATGCTGCTGAGCTGCTGTTGAAGAACAAGGAATATTGGAGAGAGATAATGAGTGGATTTAGATTGGATATTGGGAAGAAATTCTTTCCTGGGAGGGTGGTGAGACCCTGGCAAAGGTCACCCAGAGAAGTCTTCTCTGTCCCATCCCTGGAAGTGTCCAAGGCCAGGTTGGAGCAGCCTGGGACAGTGGAAGGTGTCCCTGTCTATGGCAAGGAGCTAGAATTGAATGATCTCGAAGGTCCCTTCCAATCCAACCTATTCTATGATTAGGATCCCTCAAAATTCATCTTCTTCCTCTTCTTCCTCTTTCTCACCTGCTCTCAGCAGGGTGAGAATTAGAAAAGTCAAGCAGCAAATTTCCCCTGCGTTAAAAAAAAAAGCAGACAGCAAGTTGAGGCAGCCAGGCTGTGTCTTTTTGGGGGATTTAGAGGCTTCCTTGGCTTTAATCCCTTTGCGGATGGCAGCTGCTGCTCCTTCTCCCTCTCACAGGCATCACTTCCATCACCCCAAGCGATCCATCTCTCCTGAAAGAGCCTCTGGAAGTCAGAGGGGAAAAAAAGAACCCACAGAGGACCAGGAAGAAATCAGCACCTTTGTACAAATTTTGCCCAGCACCTCTCGGACTCTGAAAGGAAACAGCTCCTCTGACTGGAGTGTAAAACTTCCTGAAAAGTTATCCCGAAAATCTGGATACCAACAGGGAGGGGAGAAGTTGCATCTTTTCTTAATTTCCCTTATGCAAACCCTGACGGTGCTGAGGGAGGAATACTCAGAGCCACTTCCAGGTGACAGATACCAGAAGGATTCGGTCCCACCTGCAGGGATGATGATGCACCAGAGCCTTGGAACCAGGAACATCTGTATTTTTTAGAGCTAAATGTAATTTTTTACTCACTGATGTGTCTTATGATCCCAAGTCACCTCATGCAAGTCCTGCATAGAAGGGAGAATGGGGAGAAAGAAATTTCCAAAGAAATTCCAAAGAATTCCAAAGAATTTCCAAGGATTTCCAAATAAATTCTTCCCTGCGAGGGTGGTGAGGCCCTGGCACAGGTTTCCTAGAGAAGTTTTCTCTGCTCCATCCCTGGAAGTGTTCAAGGCCAGGCTGGAGCAGCCTGGAATAGTGGAAGGTGTCCCTGCCCAGGACAGGAGGTTGGAATTCCATGATCTTCCAGGTCCCTTCCAAACCATTTCATGACTCCATAATCCTTGGGGTGGAAATCTTGAATTCAAACACCTTCTCTGCTAAGAAAAAAGTTTTGGTTCAGCACCAAAGATGTTTGAAGAATCTTTTTCTGGCCCCTACTACCAAACAGGTCAAATAAACTCTAAGTTTTGCGGTTTGTGCATTTGAAAGTGTGTAATTTCCTTTCTTTTCTGATGATTTTTTTTTTTTTTAAGCAAGCAATTAAAAAAGCAGGAAAACAAACAATGAGCATGGTGACTGCATTTGTCCAGTGCCCTGTTACGGTTCAAAATTCCACCTCGGAATTGCAGCGAACACTGGATTTACCTTCAGGTCCTTGAAATGCTGGCAAGGTGCCCTGCTTTTCCTGCTCTTGTAACTGAAGTTTTTTTTCTCCTGATTTATTTCCAGATAATGGATGGAGACTTTTATTTGCAGGTGTGCAAAGTTCCCAGCACATTATGAAGCTTTTTCATCCTCATCTTCATTCCAGTGAATATTCCCTCATTTCCATGCACAGCACAACAACATCAACAAGTGGAAACCTCAGCGTGTCCTGGCTGGGACAATTTCCTTGTGGAGAGATGGATTTGCTTTATCCAGGGAAAGGAGTTGAATCCACCCCATGGTCCACTGAACAGTTGTTGGCTCTGAGGGCAATTGCAGAGGTTTTGTTGTGAGTTAAAAATAGTGATTAAACATAACTGCATTGAAATATTCAGCTAACATCATTAGAGAAACAGGTAATGAATTTATTCCTGTGGCAGCCTGGGGAGACTCTGTACCACCGAAAAAATTAAACCAACCCTTTTTTTCCTTCCTCAAATAGATGGGAAGGAAATAAAAACCTTCACAGCATTAAAAGGTGGGTTTTGCTCCTTTCTGGCCACGTCACTGCAGAGCTGAGCACCCTGTGCAAGGAGAATTTGCCAGGCACCCCAGGAACAGCACAGGGGATTTTGTCTGTGCCTGGAATGCAGAACTCTTTTATTGACTTGAATGGGTTTTGTAAAAATAATGAATGGGCAGATGGATAAAGAGAGCACACGTGAATGGATATTTCCATTTGCAGATTAATTATCTCTGGGCAGAGCCCATCATTATTTTGTAACACTTCATTTTCAGTGGAAAACAGAGCATCCTTTAGGCAAAAAATGTTGTTGTGGACCTAATGATTGCTGATTCCAGCAGGGAAAATAAAAGGAGAGCTGTTCTCTCCACTCCCCTGGCATCTCCTCCCCGCTCTGGTGGATTGTGCCTGTGCTTGACCCAGAGCCCAAATGAAGATCTCAAATCTCAACAGCTCTTGAGGGACAAAACAAGCAGAAAAAAACCATTTTAATAAGTCTCTGTTCATGGCTGCCAGGGCCGAGTGTTGCAAAAGCCAGAAGGAAAAAATCAGTGCAGGTAAAGAAGGAAAAACCACCCAGTGTGGAGACTGGTTACATCTTATGTGTAGGAACCCAAATTTTTGATTTCTAAAATAAAAATGTAAGGAGAAAATCATCATCCAGAGAAACTGTCTCTCAAAGGGACAACTTGTTGGTGATGGGAATGGTTTTAAACTACAAGAGAGGAGGTTTAGGTGGGATTTGGGAAGAAATTCTGTACCTGGAGGGTAGCAAGGCCCTGGCACAGGCTGCCCAGAGATGCTGTGGCTGCTCCATCCTTTCAACTGTCCAAGGCCAGGCTGGATGGGGCTTGGAGCAACCTGGGATAGTGGAAGGTGTCCCTGCCCATGGCAGTGGTGAAATGAGATTGTCTTTTAGGTCCCTTCCAACCCAAACCACTCCGTGATTCTGTAATTCCATCATTCCATGACCTCAGAAGCCGTAGGTTCATTACCAGGACAGTTCTCATCCTCCACATGTCTCTTCTTTCCACTTACGCTCCATGAGATGGGGACATGTTGCACCATCAGGCTGATTTGTGAGCTAAAAACCCAGGAAAATCCATGAGGAATGTTTGGGAATGTTCAGCTGCAGGAGACTCTGGGTAGACTTACAAAAACCAGACCATTTTCCATATTCAGTGAAACTTCAATTTCTAAATTAGATATAGTTTAAAAAGTTCCAACCTGTCATTTCTTGCTTTGATCAAAATGAGACTGAACTAAAAAATGATTAATCATTAATAACCTCAATTTTTAACAAAACTACTTCAGTGAGAACCTCAGAAAAATGACAAAAGTTTTAGGATTTTCTCAAAAAAATGAAATACGATCACAACCCTCCAGAAATGCCATGTTTGCTACTCTGTCCACAGTTTCCAAGCTTTTGAATAACTTCACCTAAGAAAATAAAGGAAATTATGCCTCCAAAACTGAAATGGGAACCACACAGACCACACCAAGGACGCAAGTGCTAAAATGATCCCGGGCAACAAATGGCTGGCAAATGGGAAAACTGACTTAATGCTTCCTTTTGTACATATTCCCTGCCTACAAAAATAACTTCAGGATAAGCAGACCACCGCTAGTCACGGAACTGTGACTCAGCTCCCCGAACATCTTCTATTTCTACAGAAATCCAGCTCTGGGAAGTGAAACTTCAGAGATCCTTGGACCAGAATCTTTTAGGGGAGGCAAGATATTGAGGGAAAAGCAGCAGTGATGAGTCTGTGATGTGGGATGGGCATGAGGGGTTGTGTTGAACCCTTGGCCCATCTCCATCTGGATCATATAACCCTGGAGATGCTGCAGAGGATTGTGTAAGGAGGTGGAGAGTGGTAGGAGGATGATGGTACATGAGGGATAAAAAACTGATAAAGTCTGATGAGATTTAAATTAAAACAATAAATACATTTTGGCCTCGCTGTGTCTCCTTCAGTTGTTGCTTCAGGGATGGTGCTGATTTCCTGCATATTTTGGAGGCTCCACAGAGACTTCTGAGATGCCCAAAATATTTAAGGAGGAACCTCAGAAGTCCTTGAGGGACTGACATGTCCAAATTTCCATTAACCAGGAGGAAAATAGAAAATTAAAACCTCAGCGGTAGCTTTGCAATCCCCAAAAGTGACAATTTCTGGTTGTTTTCAAACAGGGAAATCAGGGACATTAATGAAGGAATTTCATCTCCCTGAAGTACGCCCCTGGAATGGGAAAATTTCTACATGGGACAAAGGAAAATGCAGAAGTGCAAGGGAGGAAAAGAACACCTGACAGAGCTGGGAGGGTGCTGAGGCCGTGGATCCCAGAGAAGCTGTGGCTGCCCCAGCCCTGGAAAAGTCCAAGGCCAGGTTGGATGGGGCTTGGAGCACCCTGGGACGGTGGAAGGTGTCCCTGCCCGTGGCAGGACTTTGGAACTGGATGATCTTTACGATCCCTTCCAACGCAAACCATTCTATAATTCCACGCTAGAAATCTCATGGGATAAAAAAAAAACCAAATCAATTTCCAGTACTTAACAACATTCCCTGACATTTTTTAATTTACTGTTGCAAACGAGGCCAGCGTGGAGCAGGTCATGGATTAACAGCAGCTCTGTTTATGATGGAGAGGAGGTATCACTGGTATGAAATGTGTGGCAAACATTAAAGTGCTCGTCCTGCCTCACAAACACCTCAAAATGAGGTTTCTCAGCCTGTTTGGAAGACCTGCTGATTTGCATATTCATTACCAATTTATTCAGCTGCCAGCAGTGACATTTTAACTCTTTAAAAGCATTAAAGGAGACAGTGCAATTCCTTCTTTTCTTTGCTAAACAGCCCGGAAAGGCTCCAGTATCGAATCTTGTGTGACTGGAACACCTTCATGAGAGTGAATTTCCAAAAATCATCTATGGGAAGGCCGAGACCCCACCCCATCAAGCCCAGTCCCCAGCTCAGACCAGTTCTGAACATCCTAAAAAACTTCCACACACTTCTAAAACACAAGAAGAAACTGGGATCATCTGAGGGAAGTTATTTGGATATTTTTCACTTCTGCTGTTCCCTCAGTGAAGGTGCACAGAGCCAGATTTTGGAGAGGCAAAAGGGAGGAGATTGCGCAAGGCCTTGGATTCTGGGAGGATAGATTAAGAAGCTGGGGTGGAATTTGGATGGAGTACAAGAATATTAAGAAGACACTGAAATATGATGCAGCAAGTTGGGGACAGCATAGGAAATGTTCAAGTTATCGCCATAAATTTTATTATTATTTGTTATTAAATGTTCATGTTATCTCCATGACCCTCATCACTCAGAAAGTGAGGAGTAGAGTGAAAATAGGGATGGGACAGGAGAGTTCCAGGCAGTATCCACCACCAAACTGGCACAGTTGTGTCTCCTGGCCCAATGTCCAGCTGGACAGTCCCAGGTTCCCCACCCAAATTATCCATGGTGCTCTTTGGTGTGTCCATCATGGCAAAGAAACTTTGTGCCCTTCCCTGCAGCAAGCAGACATTAAAATGTTACAAACGAAGTCTACCAGAGCTCAAGAAATGCTTGGAAAACCATGTCAGACACATGGTGAGATTTTTGGGGTTGTTCTGTGCGGGGCCAGGAGTTAGACCCAACGTTCCTTGTGGGTCCCTTCCAACTCAGGATATTCTGTGATTCTCGGAAGCCATCAACAAACCCAAGGTGGGGATGTCAGTTTTGGGTGTGAATTTGTGTCTCCTTGTCATAATAAAGCAGGGATGAAATTAGAAATGGATTGTTTTGGTTCATTAGCTCTGCCAGGGGATCTCTGTGGCAAGGAACATCCTTCACTAACGAGTGAGGGGAGGGGCAGAGGCACAAGCAGGGCATTTTTTCCTAAATCCTCTCTGCAGTGCATTCACTGAAGTGGCACCTGAGTGCCTTGCAAGTATTCATGAATCTCCTCACGTCTCCTGGCTGTATTTACTGTGCATGACTTATTGAACACAATCCAGGCCATGGGAATCTAAGAGGAATTCAAAGACCCATTTGTACTGTGGCACAGTCACTTCTGTTCTGCTCAGTCCTCCTGGGCACAGTTGGGGACAGGAGAATTACCCAGTTAAGTGCAATAAAATCAAAGCCATGTCAGCTATTACTTGCTATTAAAGCTTTATGCAATGCGCGGGAAGAAAGCAAGCAAGGCTCTTGTTCTTTCTCTTTCCACTTGCGCGAAATTCTTTGAGCAGTTCCCAGTGAAAATCCCAAGGAAAGTAGGTCACAAGGAGGCAAAAGTCCTCTTATGCAAGGTGGAATTTCCCACTTGCTCCCCGGTAAACAAGGAGTTATTTCCCATCTGGCTGGCGCTTGGTGTGGGATGGTTTCACCAACCACACCTCAGGCTCTCTTTTTTGAAAGCAACAGAACAGGAGGATTTGCAGAGGCTAAAGAAATCTCATTCTCAGGAAATTCAGGATCTCGTCAGGGGACAGCTGACAGCACAAGATCTCCACAACTCCCTGGCAGAAAGTTGTAGCCAGGTGGGGATTCGTCTCTTCTTCCAGGTAGCAAGAGACAGAACAAGAGGAAATGGCCTCAAGTTGTGCCAGGGCACGTTTAGATTCTATATGAGGAAAAATTTAATCACTGAAAGGGTTATCAAACATTGGATCAGGGTGCCCAGGGCAGAGGTGGAGTCATCATCCAGGAAGCGTTAGAAAAAACATCTGAATATGGTGCTTAAAGATGTGGTTTGGTGGTGAACTTTGAAGTACTGAGCTGGACCCGATGATCTTGGAGGTCTTTTCCAACCACAACGATTCTGTGATCTTGGGATAAGGTCATGCGAACCTTTGAAACCTCTCACGCACCCCTCTGGTTTTTTTCCCCCAGTGGTTTCCTGGAGATCCTCTCGTTCTACTCCTCTGCCATGGGCAGGGACAACTTCCACTGTCCCAGGTCGCTCCAAACCCCATCCAGCCTGGTCTCAAACACTTCCAGGGATGGGGCAGCCACAGCTTCTCTGGGCAGCCTGCGCCAGGGCCTCCCTACCTCACAGAGAAGAATTCCTCCCTAACATCCAAACTAAACCCACTCTCTGTCAGTTTGAAGTCATTCCCCCTTGTCCTGTCACTTCAGGCCGTTGTAAAAAGTCTCTATCTTTTTTGTCATCCCCTTCAGGTACTGGAAGGCCACAATTAGGTCACTCTTGTGCTTCTCTTCTCGAGGCTGAGCAATCCCAATTCTCTCATCTTTTCCTCCCAGCAGAACTGTTCCATCCCTCTGATCATCTCCGTGGCCTCCTCTGGACTCTCTCCAGCAGCTCCACATCCTTGTGATGTTGGACCCCAGAGCTGGAGGCAGCTCTGCAGGTGGGGTCTCACCTGAGCAGGGCAGAGGAGCAGAATCCTCCCCTCTCCTGCTGCCCACGGTTCTTTGGATGAACCCAGGACACAATTGGATTTCTGAGCTCCACGTGCACATGGCTGGGTCATGTCCAGCCTCTCATCCACTGCCCACCCAAGTCCTTCTCCCCAGGGCTGTTCCTACTGCTCATCCTCAGCATGGATTGACACTGGGATTGATCCCAGGTGCAGCACGAGCACTTGGTCTCGTCAAACCACACAACATTCCCATTTCTCCAGCTTGTCCAGGTCCCTCTGGATGGCCTCATCCTTCAGGTACATCACTGCACCCTCAGCTTGGTGTCATCTCCAAATTTGCTGAGGGCACCCTTGATCCCTGTCTTGTCCTGTGTGTCTCAACCTTATATAAAACCCTACAACTTCTTCCCAAGTACACATTTAAAAATGAAACAAAAAGCAACTTTGAACTGGAATAGTTATAAACAAAACATTTCCACTTTCAGCCTTGTTTTTGAAAGAATGCAACTTTCCCTGAGCAGTTCAGGAAACTTTTCTCTAAGGAGGGAAGAGCTTTTCATGGCATTTTTATATAACTGAAAGGTCCATTGTTGTCCTACCTCGTGCTGAACTTTCCTCACAATGAAGTTAATTATAAATATATGAACTGTTATAAATAAGTCTATACAGCTCTGTATTTTTCTAAATCTGTGTATATGTTCCTTACATTATATCCTGGATAAAGCTGGAGTGGTGGTGTAATACATATAATGGGATGAGTTAAATGTCAGCACAGAGTGGGCGAATCTGGTGTTATTCCAAACATTTTCGCAGGGGAGAACATTTCAAGAATTCACTGATGAATAAAGGCAAAGAGTTTCAAACAATGTTTTCTCCTCTTTAGAAACTTCTGTTTCCAAAGACTTTGATGTTATAATGGAAATTCACAGGTAACCTCCACTTCCCAAATTCACTTCTGCCAAGGAATTGCCGTTTTTTGAGGTGATTTTCCCATTCTTTTATGGAGGTTTCCTAGTTGGATTCCATGTCTGCTCTCGCCAAGAAGCATTTCTGCTGAAATATTCCTGCTGGAATATTCCTTATATTTTTTTAACTCTCTGTCAGAGTGACATCACTGATTCCAACAGTTTCAAGGACCGCAAAAGAGATAAACCTACAGCAAATCCACTCAAGAATGACAGTTTTAGGCCTTCAGTCTTCCCAGGTTTTGCAGTTTTATGTCCAAACTCCAGCATCTTCATTTGTCAGACTTTTTTTTGTTGCTTCTGCAGTTTCAGGTGGTGACTTTGTGTTTTCCAGCCTTTTCTAAGTCACAAAGACCTTTTCAAGAAGAAGAAACACTTTTTTTTTTTTTTGCACAACTTGTGGGATTGAGGGAGGTGACAGAGTGGCCACAGCTCAAACAACCCTTCCGCCAAGAGACGTCGCCTCCTTCTGCTTCTAGCAGCACAGAGATCAAACTGTGCTGTGACACTCGGAAAAGAGCAGGAAGAAAAGGTCAAGGAGGCTAATTTGTAATTAAAGGGATGCAATTAAAGAGATGAGTCATTCCACAAGTGAGCTGTGAACCTCAGCTCATCTCTTATCTCCGCGCACACGCCGATGGCTGCTGGGAACAGCGGGATGGGGACTGGATTCATTTGAATGTTAAACATCTGTCAGGGGCTTGCTGGAAAAAAAACCAGACCCTTTTGACTTCACAGCCCACAGAGACCTCCCAGATGGTCCCTCCAAACCAGCTCCATCTCCACACCTTCCTCCTTCTCTGTAGAATCCTTTCTTCATCTCATATTTCTCCTGGGAGTCACCAAAAAAAAACCAGTTTTCCTGACAAGGATGCACCTGGAGAGGTGGGAGAGGTGCCCTGGAAGGTTCTTCATGCAGAAAGGGAGCTACTGGAAACAGGAGGAGGAAAAGCAGCAGTGAAAACTTGGGAGGAGGATCACAAACCTTAGGATATCTAACCATCCAGATGGAATTCTCGTGGAATGGTTTGGGTTGGAAGGGATCTTCAAGGTCACCCAGTTCCAAGCTCTCTGGACCTTAAGCTATGCCAGGTCCCTCAAGGTCCCATCCAACCTGGCCTTGAACACTTCCAGGGATGGTTCATCCAAAGTTCTCTGGGCAACCTCTGCCAGGGCCTCACCACCCTCTCAGGGAAGAACATTTTCCTAATATCCAATCTAAATCTATTCTCTAAGTTTAAAGCCATTCCCCCTCGTCCAGTCACCCCACGCCCCCTCCAGCTTTCAAGACAACCATCTGTTGATGACGCCAGCAAGGAGAATAAATCCTGGAACTCAGGTGACATCTTTCCCCTCTTGCTCTGTCATTCCTTTGAACCCCACTCCAAAAGGAAAATTTCCTGGGAATCCCATCATTCCTTGGGCTGTGTTTTCCTAAGCCAGTCCTGGAGCTCGGGAAGAACAAAAGCAGATCCACGCAGCTGAGCAAGACCTCCAGAGTTAATACCACGCAACAAAAATTTTGGCTGCCTCATCTAATTAGAAAAAAAAGAGGTACTGCCACTAATGGCAATACAATGGCTATATATAAACATATAGAAATGTCTGTGAAAGGAAGCAGCTCTCATTCCTAATTAAATGCTGGCGCTCCTGGCTGGGCTCCAGCTTCCACTGACAGATGGTGATGAGCCACTCTCCTCTACCATCCCTTTATTAATGACCTATCCAGGAGAAAACTCTTCCTCCATGCAATCCAGAACTGCCCGGAGCCCATGGCGAGCCCTTCCTTGGTTTTCATTAAGGAAGGAATATCTGAATTCTGGCTCATTAGTGCCCGTGTTGCTGAAGGCCTCTGGTGCAATTAAGTCTTCAACTGGCAGCAGATTTCTCTGTAGCAGCTAAATCAGGACTGGCTCATGATGGAAGATCACAAAAAGTGGGATAAAAGGACTGCTGCAAAGCCAAGTCCCCAGTGAGCATCTCCACAGCTCCACCCTAAACTCTCTGAGTAGAGAAGGAAGTTCTTTCTCCCTTTATTGGTTTTCATCTCGAAATAGTGGTGCTGGCTTGGAAACCCTCCCTGATTCATTTCCAGGGCACTTCATGCCTGAAGTCCCTCAAAGATGAGGAAGGCAGACACTGCCCTAGGATAACAGGGACAATCTATTCCTAAACAATCTTTTAGGTAAGTTCAGAAGAGTTGGAAAGACAGTGACTGTGCAGCGAGGCAGAGAAACCTGAGCCAATGTCAGCCAGGGTAAGAGCAGAACCAGAATCAGTAGGGCCCTGCCTCTTACCTCTTCCAGAGATGATAGAGGGAGCAATTATCACCTCCAGAACAACAACATATCCTGATGTTTAAAGTTTTCCTGCTCAGAAACCTGTCAGCATGGTTGGATCTGCCCTCCAGCCTTTGTGTGAGGTGCAGGGAGTTGGAATATTCCTTTTTTTTTTTCTTTAGGAAATCATTCCAACCCAAACCATTCCCTCATTCTGTTATTGTGCACACACTAAGGAAGGTACAGCAGGATTTGCTGTTTGAGGGATGTTGGTTACACAGGGGATGAGGCCACTGGGCAGAATCCTGACTCTTCAGGAGTGAATTTTGATGTGAATTACAAAGACCAAAAAGGAGCCTCGAGTTCAGATCCTCATCCCAAGCTCAGGAATGTCCAACCCCACCCTGCCAGCAGCTCCTTTTCTCTTCCCTTGCTCACATGATGATGACTGTGCTACAATTATTGAGGGAAACCCCAAGGTCCATGGACTGAGTGTCCAGACCCTCCGTTTCATTCTCAGCTTTGTCACTGCCAATGCAGTGACCTTAGGCAAGTTTTTTCTGCTCTGATCCTCAATTTCCCAACAAATATAAAGAGAATATTAACACCAAATTTGCTTTCTTGTGTCTCTCTGTCCCACAGGGTAATGACCTTATCACTCATCATCCCTCCCAACACACCTGGTCCCTCCTCAAGACATCCTTCCCCTCAGATTATCTGTCTTTCCTCTCAAATTATCTCCTCAGTTAACACCATGAAGATAACTCAAAGAAATTTTGCTCTCAGCTATCCTTGTGCTCAAGACTCCTACTTCCATTTCTGACCCGATTTGGGGTCTGAGATCTCAATGGTGTTTTTCAGCTTCATTTTGCGGTCCCATAAAAAAAAAATTCCTTTCCCTTATGAGCCTCTCCTCTCCATTGAAATAGATATCCCATTAAAAGGGATAAATTATTGAGGAATTCTAAATAAGATTAGCTATGATTGCGTGACCCTGTGCAGCAGACCCATCAATAATATTCCTATCAGGACTTTTTCAGATGGATCACTTGGGGAACTGAGGTCACAAAGAATGAGAGGATCCAAACCCAGATAATCTCTCCCTCTACAATCCTTCCTCCTTTTTTCTCTATATTGAATATTCTGGCTCTGTTCCAGATATTCCAGAATGGTGCCCAGATATATGTCTTCAGTGCCCTTTTTTCCTGCTTTTTATTTGTTCTCTCAATCTTTCTCCAATGGGTTTGGTGTGGCCCCCATCCTCATATATTTCATTGGAATTCTGGAAGAATTCAAGGAGAATTGCACTTTTAATTGGCCTGTCAAATGTGTTCTTACTGTCCAACGCCAGCTAATTCATTCATTTTGTAGATTTGGGAATTCCAGAAGCATTTTTTCCCAAGATGACACAGATTTATTCTGCTTTGCTTGGATATGAGGCAGATATTGAGCAGGATGAGTTTTTCACCTCTCCATTCTTAGAGGTTAAACAACGAACAACAAATAGCAAAAGCCAAAGAAAAATAACAGTTAATTTCCCATCGGGATTATTTCCAAATATTCCTGTTTTTACACTATTATGTTTTTTCATAGAAACATCATAGAATATGTTGGGTTGGGAAGGACCTGAAAGATCATCCAGTTCCAACCCCTGCCATGGGCAGGGACACCTTCCGCTATCCCAGGTTGCTCCAAGCCCATCCAACCTGGCCTTGGACACTTCCAGGGATGGGACAGCCACAGCTTCTCTGGGGAATCTGTTCCAGGACCTCCCCACCCTCCCAGGGAAGAATTCCTTTCTGATATCCCATTTAAACCTTCTCTCAGTTTAAAGCCATTTTTGAACACTTCTATTGAGTGTCTGAATTTTCAGGAGCATTGGCAGGAGCAGCTCTGCTAAAATATTCATTGGGGAACACTTTCCAACAATTGGAATTGCCTGGATTCACCCTGGAGACTCCCCAGGAGGAGTTATGCTTATCCAGCCAACAAGGAGCAGTAGGCTGGGATTTTCCAACCCGCTCCAGTATCCACTCCACATGGCTACACTCAATGCCCAATCTCTCTTGTCTCCAGGGAGGGCTCTTGGATTTTTTTTCCAGGATGATTCCACCAGGGGAAAATGCAATTATTCGTTGAATCATGGAATTGTTAAGTTTGGAAAAGACTTTGGACCTCATCAAGTCCAACCATCAGCCCAGCACAATGCTCAAAATTAACCGTGTTCTCAAGAGCTGTACCCATATCTTTATTGAACGTTCTCAGGGATGGTGATGGGATGAATTCCACAGTGTTTGTGCTCATTTGCTTGCCAGCTCTTCTCCCTTCTTGGACACTACCCAGTTCCTGAGTGACCTCTGCAAGTGCATCACAGATATTGTCCAGGATTGGTAATAACTGGAATGCAAAGAGAGGGAGCAGAGGTTAAATCCATAAAAAAGGAAAGGGAGAAGGTGGAAATGCCCTTACATTTAGTGCAAAAATCATAGAATAGAAGTTATTGAGGCCGGAAAAGACTTCTGAGATCATCAAGTCCAGCTCGGTGTCCCCATTCCTACCCAGCTCCCACCCCTTGTATTTCCGTGGAGCTCTTCCCTGATGAGAAAGAGATCCAAGGAAAGTTCCTGAGTGACCTCTGCAAGTGCATCACAAATATTGTCCAGGATTGGCACTAACTGGAATGCAGAGAGAGAGCAGAGGTTAAATCCATAAAAAAGGAAAGGGAGAAGGTGGAAATGCCTTTACATTTAGTGCAAAAATCATAGAATAAAAATTATTAAGGCTGGAAAAGACCTCTGAGATCATCGAGTCCAGCTCAGTGTCCCCATTCCTACCCAGCTCCCACCCCTTGTATTTCCGTGGAGCTCTTCCCTGATGAGATCCCTGCTGCTCCTGCTGACTCCAGGGGTGGGATGAAAATAAAATCAGAGGCTGTGTAACCTGGAAAGTGCTTTGCAAATGTTTTTCTGCCCTGTTGGAGGGTGAGAGAACTCCCACCCCATGGGAGCAATCACTGTGAGCATTCAGAAAAGCCTGTGCTGAGCACAGCAATCCCCAAGGAGATTCCAAGGGAGAACAGGAGCTGTGGGAGTGCAATCAGCCACTGCAAAGTGCCTTTTCCTGCAAGACTCAGGCAGTTCCTATCAACTCCTTGTGTGAAATCCTGGGAAAAGCTCAGAGGTCAGGATTTCCCTGCAGTGCCAACATTTGCAGGAGGATCTTGACCTCCTGATGTGTCACAGGACTCATCCCTTTGGGACGAAAATCTCCTTCAGGCTGTCCTGCTTCTGCTGATGCCTTAAGGATTTTTAGCTTCTGTTTTTCATGTATCTGTAGTTTTGGCGAGTAGCTCTAGGCTCCATAGAAAGTGGTCCCAGAATTTTAGACAAAACGATTTCTCTCAGTTGGAAAATCCAAGGACATTTCGCTGCCTCAGAGCCCCAAAATATGTAAACAACAGTGAATTGTGGGGGAGAAAGCTTGGGGTGGTCGACATCATCACCTGAAGGTGTAATTGGAGAATTGAGGCCCAATATGTTAATAGACAGAACTTATAAATTGTGAAGAACTCGTGACTCGCTGTCCATTTTGAGTGTAGCCTCATGAGTAGGCTTTGTCTGCCCAAAATGTACCTTAAAGACCTTTAATAAATTAATCTGCTATTTATTCTCCTGACTTTGTCTAGCCTTCTGTTTTAGGAAGCCCTGTTTTAGGCATCACTGCATGGTTGTCCCAGGACAGAATCCATGGGGTGGACAAGGACTTTCCCATTCTTTCCCACCATCGCCCACGTGCTCAGCACCCCATCTGTGGTCTCTCAACCAAAACCAAAATCAAGTTGATTTTCCTGCTCCCTCAGCTCCTCTTCATGAATCAGGGGTGAGGAACAGTTCGGGGATGTCTTTGTCATCTGAGAAAACACGTATTTTTCCTGAAGTCAGTGATTTTTACATCTCTCAGGGTAGGCATAGGGGATGTGTGTGCTGCCTTTACTGCCTGTTCATTTACTGAACCCTAAAACTGAGATGGGAAATAAATTCATGCTCATTTTTATATAAATACATCCATATATGAGGCAAAATGACATCAGGGACCAGATGACCTCCAGTGGTCCTTTCCAACCTCACCCATCCTGTTATTCTGTGATTATTCCCCACCTCTTCGGGTCCTGAATGGTCCACCTTTAATTAATACCTGCTTTAATTAATACCTTCTGTCTGAGATGCACAGCACTGGCTCCTATCTCTCAATCCAACAAGTTCCTGGCACACACTGATGATTTATGGGGGACATTCCCTTCTCCAGCTTTAAAATCCACTTGGGGACTGCGAGAAAATCAACAGCTCTGCCAACACAAATCACTTGGGACTAGCTCTGGGCCAAAATTCCCTACAGAGCCTGAACTTCCAACGCCAGTCATTCCCTTCAGAAAAATCCCCAAAGGCTCTTGGTAAAGAAGAAAGATCTGGGAACTCAAGATAAGGTGGGAGAAATTCAAATTATTTTTTCCTTTTTGAGCCAAGCGCTAATTCTCTCGTTCTGACCCGAAGGGATTCCATTCTTGAAGAATTTGTGGGAATCAGAGCTGCACCAGCCATTCCCATATGCTTCAGGAGATCACAGGAAACCTCCAGGCCAGATCAGCAGACCTGCCCAGTGGGAGGTAAGAAGACAAATATTTTGTAGGGTTTTGGGCTGATCTGTTTACCCAGGAATTTAAGGGGTTTTTACCACAAAAATTCAGGCAAATTTTTCAGTGGAACCTAAGCCTCCCTGGCCTTCTCCACGTGAAAAGAAGACAATAAGAAATCCTGGTTGCAGAGACATTCCCATACATTAGTTATCCAACAAAAACAGTTCCAACTTTATTGTGTTTTTTAACTTTATCTAAATATTTTGGCAAATTCAAGATGTTTTCACAAGCAGAGAATGGTCACGAGTTGGGTCTTGAAAGTCAGGGGTGTGGACAGCTAAAAGAAATAAAAAGGGAAAGGAAAAGGGAAAGGAAAAGGGAAAGGAAAAGGAAAAGGAACAGGAAAAGGAAAAGGAAAAGGAAAAGGAAAAGGAAAAGGAAAAGGAAAAGGAAAAGGAAAAGGAAAAGGAAAAGGAACAGGAAAAGGAAAAGGAAAAGGAAAAGGAAAACCAGCCCTGGAAATCCTCCGTTTCAATGGGGAAATATTTGATCTGTTGTATAAGAAAACCTCTCTCCCATGATGAATTCCTTGCACAGCAGCAGGGAAAGTAGAGACACAGAAAGTTGGGTTATCAGACTGAAGGTAGAAATCCATCCATCCATCCTTAGAAATCTTCTCCTTGCTGCTTTCCAGACACAGAACTTTCCAGAGCAAAGTGAATTTTCCAGCAAACTAAACCTGGCTTGAGAAAAATGCTGGTGACAGGTGAAAAATGCCATTTGCTTTGCCAGAAGCAATAATTAAATCCACGGATGTAACCAAGAAGGGCTACAGCTGAGAATGCCAAAAAAGAAATAAAATTGAATCTTTGGTGGCTGGTGAGGAATAAAGATGGGACTTCCTAAAGGCCAAATGTTCAAACATTCCTTACATCTGATCCCTCCGTAAGGCCACAAAATTTCTGAAACAGAAGGAAAAACAATCTGTTCCACTTTGTTCTGCTCCAACACGATGTGGAAAAGGAAAAGGACCCCAAAACTCTGGATTTTCTTAAATTTATCAAGGCTTTCCAACACCTTCATTCAGGAGATTGTTGAAATAAAGAAGAGGCACCTTCCACTTAAATAGGAACATCCAGGAGAGATAAAGGAAAGTTTTCCAAAGTTTTGAGTGTCTCTGTTGGCAATTTCCATCTCCGAGGTCCTGCAGAGAGGAGCTTTCCCTCAGCAGGTGGGAGCTCCAGGAATCACAAGTTTGAAATAGGGGAGGCTTCGGTGTCCATTTTTGGACTGTTTTGGACACCACAATATCAACAGTATATAAAATTTTTTGAAAATGTCTAAAGAAGGGGCACGAAGGTGGTGAAGGGTCTGGAAGCTTCCTATTCCTGGAAGTTTTCCAGACCAGGCTGGAGAGGGCTTGGAGCAACCTGGTCTTGTGGAAGGTATCCCTGCCCATGGCAGGAGGTCAGAATGAGATGAACTTTAAGGTCCCTTCCACCCAAACCAGTCTCTGATTCCATTAAGGAAAGAAAATCCCAAACCAAATCAAAATAAACCCCACCATGGATAAAATATAACAAATAAAAAAAATATGTATAAACCAGGAGTCAAGAATTATAATCCTGGAAAAGGAGGTTTAAACAGTCATATTCATTTAAAAAAAAAAAAAAAAATCTGTGAATCCAAGTCCCTTTCTTAATCCCTTGCTGAAAATAGCAGTGAATTTGCCTCTTGTTTCCATTTTTCTCCACACAAAAGAGGGAAAGCAAAGGCTTCCCAAGCCTTTATGATGGATTGAATGCAGTTAGAGCAGGCAAGGTATTTACAAGTTGTGCTTAATAGAATGGCTTATCAAAGGCAGGGTAATTACCAGACAGTTTGGGAGCCTGAAAACAGTGTTATTAAAAGAAAAAAAAAAAAAAAAAAAAAAAAAACAAAAAAAGAAATAAAGGTAGAGGAAGAAATAAAAGAGAATTCACAGGGAAATATGTAAAAACAAATGGCTTTAAAGCCAAACTGGTGCCTCAGTTCTCTTTATACAGAGCAAAAAGCAAATTATGATGTGTCAGGGTGAGCAAGGAGAGCAAGAAATACCTGAATTAGTGTGAATAAATAATTGCAATCAAAGGTCAGGAGGTGTGGAGGATGTCCCTGTCTATTGTTTGAGGGGTATTTCATCAGGAATGCCAGGTGCAGACGAAATCACGGAATTAGGGAATGTTTTGGGTTGGAAGGGACCGTAAAAACCATCTCATTCCACCCCGTGCCATGGGCAGGGACACCTTCCACTATCCCAGGCTGCTCCAAGCCCCATCCAACCTGGCCTTGGACACGTCCAGGGATGGAAATTGGATAAAATCTTCTCCTTTCCCTGTGAAACCACTAAGGAGCAGTGTCAGAAGGGGCTCATGGACACATTGATCCAGCTGGGAATGGTTGTTCTCCCCCTCCCAAGCCGCAGGAGCCCCACAACTTCCCCAGGTATTTTTTTCCAAAGTCTAATCAGTCCAACTGCTAAAAATAACTGCTGCTTATCCACGCTCAAATCATTCCAGTAATTAATAGAAAATTAATTCAAGGCAGGCTGCGATGCCCCTGAGAGCAAACGACCTTGCTTTGTGCAGGGAAGACAAATTAGCCAAGGTCCATCCAATGTGAGCCATCAAAATGGGAGGAAAAGGAAATTCCCAATCTCCTGACATTTTTTACCCATGCAGGATTTGTGCATCACAAGGGAGGAAGAGCTCCCATTGCCGTTCCTACTCATTCTTTATCTATTCCCAGGCCAGCAATTATACATCCATGATATTTTCTTGGGATCCTTGACTTTTTTTTTTTTTCTATTTTCTTTCTTCTTTTCTTCACCTCTGGATGCTGCTCCCACAGCTCCGTAAGTTTTACCTGGTCTATGGAAATACGGTTTATGCAGCTCCATCCCTGTCCGTCCCTCTATCCATCCACGTGTCTGCCCATGGATCTGACTGGGCATCGTCCTGCCCAGGTTCAAGCAGACTAAATGAGGAGAAAATTCTCAAAACCCTAGAAATTATCTAATTTTCTGTGAAAATTGGTCAAAAGGAGGAGGAACCCACAAGCATGAGATGTCCCACCAGGGGATCTCAGCTCCTGAACCACTCCTGGAAGAAGCAGCCAAGTGGACAACAGGAAATTCCATCCCCTGCTGATGCCTTTTGTCCAGTCAAAGAAGAAGGAACCATGGGAAGGAGCTCAAAGGCAGGTATTGATATACAAACAGGAAATTGGAAATTAGTGAATGGGAAATTCAGCTTCGTTCATTCAAAAAATTTTAGGTCCAGGGAGGGGATTCTCCCCCTCTGGTGAGATCCCAACTGGAGCATCACATCCACTTCTGGGGTCCCACAGCAGAAGGATTTGGAGCTGCTGGAGCAAGTCCAGAGGAGACCATGGAGCTGCTCCAAGGGCTGGAGCCCTTCTGCCATGGAGCCAGGCTGGGAGAGCTGGGAATGTCCAGCCTGGAGAAGGGAAGGCTCCAGGGGGACCTTAGAGCCCCTTCCAGTGCCTGAAGAAGGGACTTTGAATGAGAGATGGAGTGACAGGACAAAGGGGAGTGGTTTACCACTGCCAGAGGGCAGGGTTGGATGGGATATTGGGAAGGAATTCTTCCCTGTGAGGGTGGTGAGGCCCTGGAATGGAATTCCCAGAAAGTTGTGGCTGTCCCATCCCTGGAAGTGTCCAAGGCCAGGCTGGATGGGGCTTGGAGCACCCTGGGATAGGGGAAGGTGTCTCTGTCCATGGCAGAGGTTGGAATGAGATGATCCTGAGGTTCCTTCCAACCCAAACCATCCTGGAATTCTATGCAACATGCACCCCTTTGGCTGCTGCTGAGGCTGCAGAGCCTGTAAATCCAATCCCTCCATTTCCATTCTATCAGGTCTGTTCAATCCCAGCTACATTCCTGTCCACCCTTTGGCATCCCAGCTTTAGCTGGGGAGGCTGACAAGGCAGCTGTTAATTCTGTGCTCAGCGCAGGGCTGTGCTATCGACTCCAAAACCTCTGGGCTCGGGATCTGTGGCACCTCGGAAAAGGTCACGGCTGAGCAGGATATGCAATTTGTAAAGGCCAGGCAGGGGAAGGGATCCCTGACTCCTGCCTGGGGAGCTGAGAGCGATCATTTCATTCCAGCAACAAAACCAAAAGTGGAACTGCTGGGAGCAGCTTTGAATCACACAATAGGATTTTTTTTTTTTCCTTTTATGTGTCCGTTTATTGTTTGGAATCTGACAAAACACAGCCGTCTGCAATGTGGTGCCTATTTAGTAGCCAAGCTCCTGTAAATCAGTAAAGATTTAGCCAAAAAATGGAACCAGGGAGACAATTTGTTTACTCAAATTCAGGTTTGGTTTTAGGAAAAGTTGGAAAACACCCCAGGCTCCCCTGGGCATATCATGGAATCATGGAATGGTTTGGGTTGGAAAGGATCTTTGAGATCATCTCATTCCAACCCCCTGCCATGGGCATCTTCCACTATCCCAGCTTGATCCAAACTGTGTCCAACCTGGTCTTGGACATTTCCAGTGATGGGGAAATGACATTTTCTCTGGGAAAACTGTGCCAGGGCCTCACCACCCTCCCAGGGAAGAATTTGTTCCCAATATCCCATCTAATCCTGCCCTTTATCATCTTGAAGCCATTCCTCCTTGCCCTGTCAAATTAACAAATTCCTAACGACTTCAAGCAACTGCTGGTTGATTTTTCCAATCGATTTTCCAGCTAAACAGTTAAACCAGGAGGAAATGACAGATATTAATCAGAATTCCCATTATCTCTCCTAGTTTGTACCACTCATCTACTGCTGTCCTAAGCATCAGAGCTTTTGATAAAGCAGTCAGGGAAAAAAAATAAAATTTAATGAAATAGTTTTTGTAAGAAATTGTCAATTCATCAAAATCAAATTGCTTCACACCACTGCATCTCTCCGGCCCAATTAGTTTGTAATTAGTTAACACAAAGTGGAACAGTTCTAAGCAGAGGGACAAAGACAAGTGCTATCAGAATTTCTGCCTCTGTAAATAGAGGAGCATCTGCTCCAGGGAAAGGGAACTGATTTTAAAATGTTAAAGTTTTTAAAACTTTTTAGTTTTTTAGTTTTTAAAGTTTAAAGTTTTTTACTGATTTTAAACTGATTTTGAAAGATCCTGTGTCCCCTGCACCTTAATTGCATGTCCTGAGTGGAGACTCCCTGGTTTAGATGGATCTCACTCTCCATACCTGGGTTTGACCTCAAAATCCATCCTGGACTTCAAATAACTTTATTATTTCTGCAGAGCACGTCTTTGTCCACAAAATCCTATTTTCCAATGCTTTGTCAACAACTTCAGAACCAAGTCACAAAAAAAGCCCTGATGAGAAAGTTCCCTCAAGAAAACATTTTCCCCGTGTATAAATCCATGAGATGAGCTCCTGTGCAGAAGATTTTTCCCAAAAACTTGTTAATGTTGGGAAAACGCCAGAACTTATGGGAATTGACCACAAACTAAGGGCAGGATGGACAAAATAAGTGATTTTATGAGCTTTACATGAAGAGCAAACAACTCAGGAGGACTTCAAGGATGCCAAGAGGTTATATAGGGAAAAATTTAGAAGGGCCGAAGCCCTCCTGAGGTGGGGATTGGTCTCTTCTCCCAAGGAATAAGACAAAAGGAAACATCCTCAAGTTATCAGGGAAGGTTTAGATTGGATATTAGGGAAAATTTCTTCACCAGAGGGGTTGGAACAGGTGGCCCAGGGCAGTGGCGGAGTGCCCATCCCTGGAGGGATTTAAAGGACATGTGGCTATGGCACTTGGGGACATGGGTTTGTGGTGGCCTTGGTCGGGCTGGGGAATGGTTGGACTCGAGGATCTCAGAGGTCTTCTCCAACCTAAAGAACTCCACGATTCCGTGGCAAAGGAGGGACCAAGAGGCCATGTAATGGACCAAGAGTGCAGTCGTGGCCACGTGAGGAGCAATGGTCTCTGCTGGTCATACCTGGCCCCAGATCCGCCTTTTTCTATCCTACAGATTCAAAGCCAGGATGGGCAGGACTTGGAGCAACCTGGTCTGGTGGAATGTGTCCCTGCCCACGGCAGGGGTTGGAACGGGATGATCTTGAAGGTCCCTTCCACCCAAAATCCTTCTGTGGTTCTGTGTTTCCTCCTGCAGCAGCTGGGCTGGAACTCTCAGGTTCTTCCCCGTTTGTATTGTCTGCTTTCCTGTGGGGCCAGGAGAATTAATTTTCCTGATGGAATTAAAAGGTCATAAACTAGGAAGAAGCAAAGGTGGCTGAGGGTCCTGGTTTGAGACCTGATGTTGCCCTGTTGTGTGATCCTACAAAAGTCACGTTTCCTGCCTGTATTCCAAACATTTTGCCTCAGGAAGCTGCAAGTCCTGGTAAGGGAAGGGTAATAAAGTTATTTGTGAGGGCAGAACAAGTGCAGAACCTCTTCGTGGTCCCAATCCAGGCCACACTCCTCACCCTTCACCCCAACTCCAAAGCATGGGTGCAGGAAAATGCTCTCCTTTCTCCCTGAAAACAACTCCGGGATGCGCCAGGCATCTCTGAAGTTGCTGAGATTTTTAAACAAACAATCTGGGGCTGCTCCCCCATGCCGGGAGAGGTTTTGGGCTCCAGCCGTGGGGCAACAGCACCACCGTATGGGAATCTCCAATCCTTGCAGCCCTTGGAATTTTCCTTCATCGACTCCTCACTCCACAGACAAGATTAGCACCGTGGTGGGATTAATTTGCAGCCACACGTTGATTTCATGGTTGTCAGCAAAAATATGTGGGTGGTGAAGGTGAACTTTTTCTCCAGGGCTGGTCAGGCTGGCTCTGGAAATCGGAAATCCCAAATGGGAATCACTGGAGGTTTCACTCTGTGCCTGGACCCTTGGAGAAACAGTCAAGGTCAAACAGGCTCCTTGTTCATTAAACTTTTATATTTGTCCCTGGTTGTACCTGTGTGCACCCACAGATCCCAAAAACTTCCCCTGGGATGCAGGAATTCCCAGCCCTGTTCGGTGCTGGAGGAAAAAGAGGCACAGAGAAAGGAAGGCACGAGCCAAAGGTCCCTGAGCAGCCCAGCGACAGAGACCCAAACACCTTCCTGTGTCCTCTGGATGTTCTGCTCTTAGTGGCAGCTCCAGTCTCCCTTGCTGGGCTCTGGAATTCCAGCAGGAATCCCAGCCTTTCATCCACATGCTCTGAAGCTCATTTGAACAGCAAACCTGGAGATAAATCCTTGGAGTGGCAGCTGGACCATGACACAGAACAGTGCTAAATATCTACAGGTGTGAGAGCTGGAGCCTCTCTCTGCTGGCATCCAAGGGCACCTCTGGAGCAGCTGGAATCATTTTTCCATCATTCATGTCCATTCCAGAACATGGCACAGCAGAGTTGAAAACAGCTGGGAGCTGCGTGAGAAATACTTGAAGATGACATAGGGGACATCCTGTGTCTTTTCCATAGAATCATGGAACAGTTTGGGTGGAAAAGGACCTTCAAGATCATTTTGTCCAACCCCTGCCATGGGCAGGGACACCTTCCACTCTCCCAGGTTGCTCCAACGTGGCCTTGGACATTTCCAGGGATGGGACAGCCACAGCTTCTCTGGGAAATCTGTGCCAGGGCCTCACCACCCTCCCAGGGAAGAATTCCTTCCCAATACCCAATCTAAACCTACTCTTCCTTCCATCTGTCCATCCATCCATCCATCCATCCATCCATCTCTGGGAACATTGCCATATCTCCTTTTGAAATCTTTCTTTCCTCTTATCTAATCCATCTGTCACCTTCCTGTCCAATCACATACCTCATTTGGGATCCACGCTTCCCTCCCTGCAGAAAAGTCTGTAATGGGATTTGCTCCACTCCCACCTGCTGACTCAGTCTCATTTATTCCCCACCCATTCTGATTTGGGAGAGCTGAATCTTCCCAAGGCTGTGTTTCTGAGAGCAGCCATTAGAAATTCCCACTTTGAGGCCTAAAATCGGTCACTAAAATCCCTTGTCTAACATCCCACAGCCCAAGTTCATCCAGGAGCTAGAATGAGTGTGTGGAACTTCAGCTTCCTTTCCTCCATGATGAGTTCTGCTTGTTCGGGGTTTTTTTGTTTCTCTTCTGCTGATGGATTTAAGCCAACAAAGGGGATGTTTAGATGGGATATTGGGAAGAATTTTCTCCCTGTGAGGATGGTGAGGCCCTGGCACAGGCTGCCCAGAGAAGCTGTGGCTGTCCCATCCCTGGAAGTGTCCAAGGCCAGGTCAGATGGGGCTTGGACCCCAGGGCAAGGGGTTGGAATAAGATCATCTTGAAGACCCTTCCAACCCAACATTCCATGATCCTGTGATTCTAAGATCTCTGCCATCATGCAGGCTTCCCTACAGATGATCAGGAAATTGGAGAAACTTCCTTTTGATGTCTCTGTGTCCAGATTTTCCAGGAATCATTTCACCTTTTTGCCCTTTTTTCCCTCAAATTCCCAGCTCATGGCTGCACCTCAATGTGATCCATGACACCATGGTCTGTACCATGATCCATCGCCATTTTCCGAGTCTGACACCAAGCAGGTAAACCAGGATGGAGCAAATAATCAACTCCTTTCTCCCCTTTTCCCAAACAGAGAACTCCAGACCTGTCTCTGTCAGAAATCTGCAGTGACAGCAAAAATAATATTAAAAAACAAAGTCTGAGTGACTTGCAGACATCATGAGATTCTCAGACTGAATTGATGATCTTTTCCACGAAGGCAGATGAACTGGGAATTTTATAACCTCAGGAAAAGAAAACAACACCACGCAATCCTATGGAGAACTGTGTGTTAATGCACGTGGAATTATAACGGGACGTGTTTGCCATCTTCAGGAGCCGAGCAGGAACTGCACTTCAGTTTCCCGAAAAACAGTGAGAATCAACAATTTATGTAAGGATACAGGAATTCCAGGGATCTCACACAGCCTCAGGCAAGCAGGGCTTGGGAGATGGAAAAGCTCTAAGCTGTGAGATTCACTCACAGCACCACAAGCTTTGGGGCTTTTTGTCCGCTGTTAGAAAAAGAATAAAAATATTTGCACTGGGAAAGACAGAAAGAGCCCTTCTTCTTCCTTATCAATGATTATTTTAAGGAATATTTAATTCAAGGCCTGGGTGGATTTGATGGCAAGGTTTGGTTTTCCCCTCGGCCCTGTTCTGCCCTCCCACAAAAAGCCAAACCCTACAGGGACAATCATAAGGCATTAAAAAAGAAAAATAGACTTAAATATCTCTGAATAGGGAACTCCAGAGCCTGAAAAAAAAAATTAATATTTTTAATCTTAAAGTTGGCTGTAAACGACCTGGTCTGGCAAAAACATGATGAGGTAGAAATCAATAGACACAGAAAGAAGGTGTTGGGAAGGGTTTTTTAGGTATTTTTTTACACAGAAGAGTCCAAGTGTAAGTAGTTAAGATCCCCATGGAGGAAATAGGATTTGTCCAATCATTTTCTGCACCAAATTCTCCACTGGTGTAAATCAGGGCAGAAGTTTTAGTCTCTATCCCTCATCCCACAGCCACTGCCCAATGATCCACCTGCACACTTTCCTTTCAATTTGAAAAAAATCCTGGTGTCCTGAGAGTAAACTGCACGGGAATAAACTCCCGAAGGAAATAAATGCACAGCACTAATCCTGAGATCTCAGTGGGGGAAAAAAAATTAAACATTGAATTTAGCAAAAAAAGCCCTCTTTTCTTTTGCCCTGGCATGTCCTGTGAAGTGGTCACAGGATGTGAGGAATGGGAGAGGACTCTGCTCAACCCACGAGAGCAAACATTCGCACTTGAGGCTGGAATGTGGCTGAACGCACCCTGACCGTGACAGAGAATTGGCTTTTTTTGGCCAAGCCTGGGTTGTTGACTTGCTGTGAGTCAAGTGTCAAAACTTGTGCCCAGCCTGTGCCAGACAAGAGGGACTGGCAGACAAAGAGAACCAAGCCACAGATGAAACAGCTCAAAACAAAGGCATCACCGAGTCCCTTGGGTCTCACACATCAAAATTAAGAGTCGCCCATTGCTTTTTAACGGAAAAAAAATGGAAATGAGGGCAATGAGCACCTCAATACCTGGAAAAGGCCAATGCACTTTTTATTTGCCCACATACCTCCCCACCACATACCTTGTTATCACGAGTATCACTCACACATGCAGATAAATACCCCGAGTTGTTGATTAAAAGAACATTTTGTCCTCGATTTAAACACAATGGCTCCACTCAGGGTAGCACCGGGGGTGGAGAGCCTTGTTCACTGGGTGCCACTGCAGCCTCAGTGACTCTGAAGAAATGCATAAGGCCGGCCTTGTTCGGAAGAATTTGGGGCTTTTTCCACTCCTGTGAGCACTTTGCCCAAGGGTAGGAGGGAAGGCGGGGGTGGCAGCGGTGGAGGGGAGCCCGGAGAGTGGCAGGGAACCAGGAGAGGCACCAAACACAAATATCTCCACACAAAACAACCCCTCCCTTGGTGCAGCCAGCAGCTCCCTCAGGTGCCTTCTCAGGGATGGCCCCGTGGGCACGCCCGGCCTCGCAGGATATATAACCTGCCCCAGGAGGAACAACCCAGCGCACCCCCGGAGAGGTTATTGCAAGATGAAGGCTTTCCTTGTGCTCCTGCTGGGAGCGCTCCTGTGCGTGGACTCAGGTAAGACCCCACAAAGGATCCGCCCCACATCCTTTCGGTCTGGAGGATGGGCTCGTGATGGGGTTTGGCATTTTGGCACATTGTCATCCCAAGATGTTTGGGTTTGGATGGGTGTTGAGTGGGAAAAAGGCACGGTCCCACCCTGGGGATGGTGGGATCCCAGTGCTGGGGAGAGCAGCTTCCAGGAAAGATAAATCCTCAGTCCTGAATTAATCAAAATCCAAATTGTTTAAGGCAGATCATACAGTTAAGGAGGGGAGGGAAGGGTTAAGTGGAATGGGAGGATTATTTTCCTTTTTCCCAGGCTACCAAAATCGCAACACTCGTGCAAAACTGAGTTTTCCACCAACTTATTTTATGACTCTTCCCTTCAAAAGTGCACCCTGACGCTGCCCAGATTTCCAGAATTTTAGCAGAAGAGTAAAAAGGACAATGCCATGAGGTGTTATTTTATAGACTGGGTGGGTGGGTTTTAGACACTGTCAGGTTTTTATAGCCTCACTGGGAAAAAAATGGGTTTAAAACAGCTTTCCACTATTAGCAGAGAAGAGAAGAATCAAATTTGAGCAGATTCTCAATCACCAGATGATGTTTAAGGAATAAGCTGGGAAGAGTCTTGCACCATCCTCCAACCTTTCTTCTGTCAGCTTCCACCAGAGTGCTCAAAATTTGATTTTTATTGCATTAAAAATCAGATCAATGTGAAAACAGAGAGCAGCACTCAGAAAAATGGAGGGCTGGCTCCTCACCTCTGTGACTGCACCAGTCATTTACACCAGAGTGGCTTGGACAGAGGGGGACCAAGCGCCTCAAATTAATTCCTTCAATCACTAATTTCTAAATAGGGGTTTTCAGTGTCCTAAACAAGTATTTTAGGCATTAGGATATAGAATTGGGGAATTCATGACACAAGTTTGGTGGTCATGGGGCAAATAAAATGTATATATTTATGTTTATGTTTATGTTTCTATCAATTCACACTTGCAAGGCTCCAGTGACACCCTGGGGCACAAGTAGGTGACAGAAACAGATAATTACACCATAATCTCACTCCTCTGGGGACTATTTTTCACCAGAGCTGGTCACATGGGAGCTGACAGGTTTATCCTGCCTTTGCTGGATGCACAGAACAGCCCAGCAGGTTATTTCCATCCCCTATGGAGTGGCAAGTCCAGGAGGGGTGAGAACAGAGTGTGACCTGGTGGTTAAACAGGGGTGAAAGCTGTGTTTGAGCTTTGCTTTCTACGAGGGGGACATGGAGAGTGAGAGTGATGAGCTGCGAATTGAGAAAACTGGAAGAGACTTTTCAAATTCCTGCTCCATCCCTCAGGCTGGAAGGTGCTTGGAAAAACCTGGTGTAGAGGGATCTGTCCCTGATGAGATGATCTTTAAATCCTGTCCAACCCAAACCATTCCATGATTCTCTTCAAGCCCAGCTCCACCTGCTCTCTTTTTGCTCCCTCACTGTACTGACTGCACCCGAAATATCTTCAGCGTGTGCAAAACCTGACTCCCACCTCCAGCAGGTGTATTATTTTCCAGAGAAAAAAAGGAAAAAAACATTTTTTTTCCCAAAGCAGAGGTAATATCTTCCTGTGAGGATCCCTAGGAATGGTTCTGTTTCCCAGTGCAAGCACTTGGTTGAGTTCCCTGGAGAGCTTCAGAGAGACTGAAGATGCATGAGAGGTGTAGAATAGATCCTCATCTGCAGTGCCGGGTCCAGCTCTGGGGTCCAGCACCAGAGGGATGTGGAGCTGCTGGAGCAAGTCCAGAGGAGACCACGGAGATGCTCCAAGGGCTGGAGCCTCTCTGCTCTGGAGCCAGGCTGGGAGAGCTGGGAATGTCCAGCCTGGAGAAGAAAAGGCTCCAGGGAGACCTTAAAGCACCTTCCAGTGCCTGAAGGGGCTCCAGGAGAGCTGGAGAGGGAACTGGGATAAGGGCTTGGAATGCCAGAACAAGGGGAAATGGTTTCAAACTGACAGAGGGCAGGGTTAGATGGGATATTGGGAAGGAATTCTTCCTGGTGAGGGTGGTGAGGCACTGGAAATCCCAGAGAAGCTGTGGCTGCTCCATCCCTTCAAGGCCACGTTGCACAGGGCTTGGGGCAACCTGGTCAAGTGGAAGTTCCTTCCCATGGCAGAGGGATGGAACTGGATGATTTTAAATGCCTGTTCCAACCCGAACCATTCCATAATTCCACGATATCTCTCCTAACCCATCTTGCTCTCTTGCAGGTTCATCTTTGCAGTGCTACACCTGCAAATCCCAGCTCAGCAACTCCAACTGCATGACGAAGACGGAGTGCGGCGACAAGGACATGTGCAAGACAGACGTGATCCGTAAGGAATGATGGGGGTGGACAATGGCTTAGTTGGGATCTGGGACCCAAATATTTTCCCACCCTCAGGTGCCCCATCCGCGCTCGCCCACTCTGGATACACCAGGTGGTTGGGGCCAGCAAAGCTCAGTGTGCGAATGTCTCTCACCTGCACAAAATGAGCTTTGTTTCTTTTTCATAGCACCAAAAATTATTTGTTTGCAAGGGCAATTGTTAATTTTTTTAAATACTTGCAAGCACGAATTTAAATTGGAGGTGTTGAGCCTGGTCCAACCTAGTCATAAAATCAGGAGGAGCTGATTTGAGGTGAATTCAATGAAAAGGAGAGAACTTCATCTGTGAAAAGTTATGATTTTATCCTCCCATTCTAGATCTGGTTTCCCCTGTCCCGATCTGTGGTGACAGCTCAGTTTCTGTTAGACTTGGGGCACAAAACCCATCAGGGGCACGTTCAAGCTCCTCTCTGTCAGGCTGTAGATGTGATACCTCCAGTAGGGATTATCCTGGTTGGGAATGTGCAAATCCATGACATTCACATGCAGTAAAGCCAATATGTTGTAGAACTATTTGTTATTTTTTGCACACAACCAAAATTTGGTTCCCAGAACTAATTTTACAGGATCAGTCAAAATCTGCTGGCAAACAGCACTTGCCAAAACGGCCAAAAAAAACTGGGCTGTGCCTCTTAGAAACAAATAAAACAATAACTCTGCCACCTGAAATGGGCATTGCCACATATCCATAACTTCCTGGGTGTTGAAAGGCTCCATGCAACAAAGATCTTTGGGATTGGAGTTCACAGTGAGAGAGAGAGGGGTTAGATGGGATATTAAGAAGAAATTCCTCACTTTGAGGGTGGTAAGTCCCAAAGAAGCTGTGGCTGCCCCATGCCTGGAAGTGTCCAAGGCCACGTTGGACGGAGTTTGGAGAAACCTGGGATAGTGGAAGGTGTTCCTGTCCATGAGATGATCTTTCAGGTCCCTTCCAACCCAAACCATTTTGTGATTCTCTGATTTTTCTCCCAAGGAACGAGCTCAGACAAGAGCAGCATCCCATTATTCAGTTCCATGAGGCTTGGCTTGTATGGAATCCTTGTAATAACAGTCCTGCTTTCCTCCCAGGGGTTGTGGGGCTCTTCAGCATCATCAGCAAGGGATGTGACTCCGCATGTGAAGGATCCTACCAGGACTTCAATGTGGGCAACAGGAACATCTCCTGCTGCAGCAGCGACCTCTGCAACGTCAATGCCGCGGGCGGTGTGAGGTCCAGCTTTGGGATGGCCGGAGGGATAGCGGCCGGAGTGCTCTGGACCGTCCTCAGCAACAAATTGTGAGGGGCAAAGAGGCCTCCCATGACCACAGAAAGTCTTGGAGCACCCCTTTAATAACAGGAATGAGCAGTGGGGTGTGTCGGTCACCCGGCACCCTGGGAGCTGATGGCAGCTCTTTGCCGTATGATGGCTTCTGCCTTAACCTTATTGCAAAGCTCGAGTGCTACCACATAAGGAAATTTGTGTTCATGTTATCTGCAAAACACCTCAAATAAAGTTATTTCTCCACCACCTGCGAGTGTGTCACGTGTCCATCACTCAGTCACCAATTTCTGTCCACAGCAGAACAGCAGGCAGGTGCTGTGTGTCTGGCCAATGCTCAGTGACCTGAGGTCCCTTTTATGACCAGAACCCACCCAGTGAGTGAGCGAAAGGCTGTGGATGGATCTACCCAGACTTCAGGAAAGCCTGCGATGCTCTTTCCCATGATGTTCTCCTGGAAAAGGTGGTAGCCCATGGCTTGGGAAGGTGCACTCTTGTCTGGGTTAAAAACGGGCTGGATTCCAGGAACAGAGAGTGGTGGGGAATGGTGCCACATCCAGCTGGTGGCTGGTCACCAGCAGTGTTCCCTGGGATCAGTATTGGGGTCAGTCCAGTATATTTGTTGACGATCTGGATGAGGGGATCAAGGGCACCCTCAGGAAGTTCACAGATGGCACCAAGTTGGGTGGGATGTTGATCTGCTGGAGGGTGGGAAGGCTCTGTGAGGGATCTGGACAGGCTGGATCAATGTTCCAAGGCCAGTGGTTTGAGGTTCAACACCAATGAGATGTCTGAGTGCAAGGCAGACTCTGTAACTTTTGACATCTCTCATATACAGTTATAGCCTCTCTCTATAGCTGTAGATTCAAAGTTATGCCCTGACTTCTCCAGATAGTTTATTGTAGGATTGCTGTCTGTGGTGTTTGGTTGGTGGGTTTTGTTTCAGACAGTCGGGACGGAGACGAGAGATCTCTGAAGTTTGGTCTTAGAGCATGAGGTTTATTGTGAAAGAGTGTGGGTGTAGGGGAGCTGCTGGGAGCTGCCAGACACAGCTCAGAGCAGGGCAGAGAGGGGAGAGAGAGAGAGAGAAAGAGAGGGAGAGAGAGTAGATCGGAATACTATGGTTGCCGTTTACAATACAATAAATCATCTTCTGTGCTGAATATTTTAATTTTCACTAACCAATCTAGAACAAGCTACAAATCCTACAACATTTACATACAGCCTATGAGAGTCATTGCATTACCACACGGCGTTATATTTTAAACCCTAAAAACTGCTTTTTGGACCCTCTGCCAAGTTGGTAGGGTCTGCTCTGACCCTTGGACCTGTCTGCAAGCAGAGGGAATTGCTTAATCAAAAGAGGGATTACCTTCAGTGGCCACACCATTGTTTTCCAGTTGTTCAGTACCTGGAGTTTGGTATCTCAAAGCTTGTCTTCATTTCAATCTCGCTTATAGTTTCCATATTCTCAGCATCTTTTGCCAGGTAATCATATTTATAAGGCTTTCCTATTTCATTTTCCCCAACAGTTTATTTTATGGATATAAACTTGGATATTCCCACCTTGCATTGGGAGATCCCCTGGAAAAGGCAGCAGAAAAAGCATTGTACCAAGAGGCCTGAGATAAACTCTCAGGTGAATTTTCCAAGCTACACCCACGTGAAGAGACCTGGTAAAAAGAGAGGAGAGAGCCCTGAGTGGGAGCAACAGGAGTTGTGATGTCAGGACAGCAGTGGGTAGAGGATTGAAAGGGGACGGAGATTGGCCACAAACCCCAAATTCCTCTCTTACACCTTAAAACCTATTGGAGCTGCCAAGGATGTGAAGATCCAGAGGCTGAAGCAGCAAGGAATCATTTCCCTGTTGGGAGTGAGTGACCTGGAGGATCCACAGCCATGGGACAAGGGTCAAAACCCCATTGGGGATGAAGTCAGTAGGATGTCAGGAGATAATGACGCCATCTGCTGTTGCGAAAGAGAAAATTGAGTAAATCCTTGGGACACAAGACATTGACAAGATGCTAATCGTAGGAAGCTGGGAAGGGTTTCCCCGGAGGAAAATCCAGAGTGAACGACCTTGTTTAGATGAGTCAAATCAGGTTATTGGTGGAGGGAGGATATGGGGTAAGTGGGGTGATTTATTCTGGCTTTTCCAAATCTCCTGAGCCATGTCCCTGAAAAGGGACTCACCCAGCTGTGTATTTCGCACTGGGCATGGGTGACCAATCCCATGAACTCTCCATTCCAGGGAATCATCTCCTTGCACTGCAAGAGTGTCCCTGACACCTCAAATGCCCTGTGCCCACATTCTGAAACAATTCCCAAGCATGTCCACATCCAGAGGCCATCCCCAAAAGGCAATTTGGCTACAACGGTCCTTTCCGAAGACTGGGAATTTAAGCGGCCAAGGCATGGTGGCACCAGAGCCATTGGATTCCCTGGGGACATTGGGTGAAACACAACCTCTTCCAGCTTCTGGAGAGGTCAAATACATTTGTAAAATGATGGAATGGTTTGGGTCAGAAGAGTCCATCTCATTCCATCCCCATGCCATGGGCAGAGACAGCTTCCCCTAGACCAGATTGCTCAGATCCCCATCCAACCCAGCCTTGAACATTTCCAGGGACGGGAAATTTTGGAATTTGTCCCCAAAAATAACATAGGGCAGCATGAATGGGGGTTGTTCAGCTGTAGTTTAACATGGTGGCCCCATGGCAATGCCATAGACCTGCTGGAGCACAGAGTTGAGGAGTTTCTTCCTGGAGCCAAGACGTGGCTTTCCCAAGCTCTGGAGGTTGAGACCTAATGTCTGATCCCTTAGAGGCTCAAGGGATTTCAATTCCTCTGAGAAATTCCTCAATTTCTTTTCCCAATTCCTGCTCTGAAGGATGGACCACTGAGTGATTGTCCTCTGAATTTACCTGGAGATAAATCCTCTCTGTGGACATAGCTGGAAATTTCATGGGTAGGATGGCATGAAGCACCTCTCCTATAAGGAAATTCAGAGAGAGTTGGGCTTGGTCAGCCTGAAGAAGAGAAGGCTCTGGGGTGATCTTATTGTGACCTTTCAGTGCCTAAAGGGGTTCCAGGAGAGCTGGAGAGGGACTTTGGACAAGGACCTGGAGTGCCATGACATGGGGGAATGGCTTCAAGCTGATAAAGGGCAGGGTTAGATGGGATTTAGGGATGGAATTCTTCTCTGTGAGGGTGGTGAGGTCCTGAACAGAGAAGCTGTGGCTGCTCCATCCCTGAAGTGTTCAAGGTCAGGTTGGATGGGCTTGGAGCAACCTGGGACAGTGGAAGGTGTCCCTGTCTGTGGTGGGGGGGGGCGTTCAAAGTCAAGATATTCTGGAATTCTGTGACTTTGTGATGAGATAGTTTGGAGAAGGTGCTGCTGGGAGAGGCCATGACTGGTATGGATGTGGTGAAGAATTTGGCAGGAACCCCCTGTGACTGGTGGGACTGATGGGCACCTGGCACAGCACTGGAATAGCCCCAAAGCTCACTCTCCATCCAGGTCACCAACACAGCAGCCTCGACAACAACCCTCTAAACTCTGGGAAGGGCAAGGAGGTGACGAACTGGAGCGGATAAATGACTCAGATGCGGTCAGAACTTGGGCTGGGCCTGGGCAGGACCAGGAAGAGGACAAGATGTTTTCCCAAGGGCTGGGACTGCACGTTGGCAGAAAGGTTGGGTCCCCCTCCTGCTTTAAATCCCTTACAAACCTCAATAGAACTTTGGGTCAGTCCCTCTGCTCTGCCCTGCACCCTCTGTCACCAATGTGCTCTGTTGCTGCAGAATTCTGCATCACACAATGAAATAATAAAAATGAAAATAATAATAAAAATGAAACCCTGCCTGAAGGACAATCAACTTTTTGGGCACTGATAAAACATCCTGAGAGCTGCTGCAGGACGCACAAGAACACCATTCATCTGAAAAGCAAGGCTGGGTGTATTTTGCCCATGGAAGTTGCTTCTAGAGCAGTTTTATTGTCCTTTTGTCCTCCTCACACTTCTCAAAAGGCCTCAGATTGAGGACAGGGTTTTTAAACAACTCAAGTGTCCCAGGCCAGGCTGGATGGGTTTTGGGGCAATCTGGTCTAGTGGAAGGTGTCCCTGCTACTGAGATGGTCTTGAAGGTCCCTTCCAACCCAAACCATTCCATGATTGTAAGACTTCATGATTCTATTTACCCCTGGTACAATTAGTCATTATTCATTAACCCTGTGGATAAGGATTAGGCCATCCAGTATTTCCTACAGCTCATTAAAAGTTATATCCCGTGCATTTCCCCAGCCTGAAAAATGCCACCAAATTCCTCTGAACTCAACCCAATTTGCAGCAGCTGATTAAAAGCTGGATTTAAAGATTTCAAAACTGGATTTCTCCCCACTGGAGAAAGTCTGTGGGGCAGAGGCTGGATGAGCTGGACTTAGGGACCAGCAGCTCCTTGCTCTGCTCCACATTTCCTTCATGGCCCGCGGCAAGTTCCACAGCATTTCCATTCCTCTGCCTTGTACAGATGTTATCAGGCCCAACACATGGAAAGATGCTCAGATAGTGACTTTAACGGACCAGGGCAGAGATTTAGGCTAAAAATACCCTCCCACAGTCAGCTGGGGAAGGCTCACCCGCTCCCCACCCACCCTGCGCTGCCACATTCCTGCTCTGAATCATGCACACACTGTTGTGCAATGAAGGTGTTTTTGGGCACAAATAGACCAGAGAGAGCCCAATTAGCTCTGCTCTGCCTCGTATTAAACCACGAAAACCAATCCAAATACCTGCCCTTTGCAGACCATCCCTCAATGAATCGTGGCTGCCTCCCACGCAGGACAAGCTGAGTTCATCCCATGTCATCTTGATGAGTCCCACTCCCATCCTGCCACTTGACAGCTCTTTGTGGCACAGGCAGCCCTCTCTGCCTCATTTCTGACCATATCCTGAGCTCTCTTAATGCCTTCCCAAGCTCCTCCTCAGGACTCTTTGCAAACCAAGTGCTGCACCCATGACTCCTCTGCTGATGGTCCTGATGCTCACATTCTGCTGCAACCTCAGCCTCCTCCCTCTGTGGCTTCTCTGATTTTTCATCCCCATATCATGGAGGGCATCACCCTACAAAGCCATCAGCTCAATAAAAAACTCTTGCAACTTTCCGTAGTTGCACTGTTTTAGAAATCCTTCTGTCCTTTCTCATGGAGAATAGAGATAAACTGCACTTTTTGTACTTTCTTAATCTCTCTGTTTGGTATTAGGTGCTGTATAGCTGTGACCAATGACTTTGGGAGGTGGATTCTCTGCTGACCAATGGTTGCTAGATTATTAATGGATATATAAAGAAGTTTCTGTAAATAAAGCTCTCTCTCTCTTTCACCATCTTGGGGGTCTCTGCCTGCTTCCTTGCCATCTTCCTCTGCCCGCTGCTGCGAATATTATGAAATTCTAAACAACAATTTTCCTTTCCCGGAATTTTTTACGCCAGACGAGCTCACCCCTGACACCAGAATAACCTCTGTGCCTGGAATACTGAAATTTAAAGGCACCTGCTCACCTCTGCCAGTGGTTCCCCACATGAATCACTTAAAGACACCACAACCCAGCCCTGGAACCTTTCCCAGCTCTGCTGGTGGCCCTGCCTGGCTGGGGTAGTGTCACCACCTCCCCTGAAACAGAGGTGACAGGCACGCGGCTGAGTCAGGAAAGCAAAATATTTTGCTTCTTCTTCTCTGTTTATTTTCATTGAAGGCTCAATCTGGCCTGGAGGGAATCTGTGGAATGAGGACTTCCCCCAGGGCAGGGGAGTGAAAGTGGAGTGATGGACTTGTTTTCCTCAGGGGTCACCACACACTGAATTATTTGCAGGGACAGACCTGGGCGGTGCCACACACAGGTGACAAATAAGTTGTGATATCTGCGTTTGGATTCACATTCGGCAGCAGCCTTTGAACTTGCAAAAATAACAGATTTATCTGCTCTCACAGACGAATTCAAGAAAAAATGATGTAATATCTGTCTGTAAATCAAACATTACTGCAGTGAAGAGGGGGTTGAGCATCCCGCTTAAAATACTGGTTTTTGACACCTCTTCAACTGTCATAATTAAAAAGAGAAGAAGGTGTGGCCAAGGTTTCTAATCATTTATTCAGATGTGATAATTCGAGCACACCTGACCTATTCTATTCCTCTGCACGTGAGATGAAAATAGAAATTCAGAAAAATAAAGGCAGACTTGTCACCAGGATTTGACTATAGAAATAAAATGGGAATACTGAAAAGAAAACAATTAGGAAAACAACCCTGTCCACTCTTTCCCTTGCAGGGAGGACACAGAGAATGGTAATTCCTTGTCATGAGCGTGGTGCTCATGTGCAGTCAGTGCTTTTGGCCTGGCTCCAGTTGCCCTGTGGTAAAATGACAGAGCATTTACCAACCCTTCTCACACCCATGGACTGTCAAAGACAGCTGTTTCCCTGCCCTTCATAATCCCAGCCAATTAATTTATCCTCTTTGATGTTTTTGCAGCGAACGTTCTGTTATCAGGTGCTCTTCAAGTGCTCTGCCCTGCTTCTCCTCATCCTTCTGATGGGGAAAAATAAATATTTGCCTTTGCCATGGAGACCTGTTGATTCCCAGTACTCACGGGAAGCAGGGATTCATTGCCAGCATGTCCCTGTCAGAAATTCTTGCAGGGTTTTCATCAGTGTCACCTGTATCTGTAAGAATCAAAAATTCCCTGACACTTGGATTACCTGAAAAATTCAATTGTATTCACCATCTCGGTATCCCCCAAATTTATTGTCCCCTTGTGATGCTTTTTTTAACATTATTTTGCAAGTTTTGCGGCTCATTTTGGGATAAATCGAGGCCAAGCCACACTGTATTCCCTGGAAGGAAATGCAGGGTGAATAAAGGGTGAGAAAAATATTTCCTTCAAAATCATGGAACCCCAAACATGAACAACTCACTGCTTTTCTGACCTTCTAGGAATGGGAAGAGCAAGCTCCAGGCCCAGAATTCACAGCTGCAGGCCAGTGGACACCTCTGTGCACTGGAAGTTCCTCATCCCTGCTGTCACCAGCGCAGGTCGAGTCAAGGATGTCCCAAACAGTTCCTGGAGATGGCAGAGGAGTTAGCACAACCAAAGACCATTCCCAGGAGGCACTTTGGATACACTCAGTAGGTTTTGGCACGAAAAAGAATCACAGAGCATTTTTTTCAGTCACCTTCTGTGCCAGAGACTCATCTCAGCATCTCTGTCCCTGCCCAGGAGGTTGGAATGAGAGGATCTTTGACATCCCTTCCAAAACAAACTATTTCCTTTATTCCATGGTCTTTAATTTTTTAGATGCTCTGCAAATCAGTTTTAAATGGCAAATAGCATTTATTGCCATTAAAACCTCCATAAAAAGACTGAAGATATTTGAAAAGACAGAAGAGGTGTCTGTAAAAATGTGGCATTGAGCTGCAGGATTGCTGGGGCAGGAGAAATCTGAGTAATCTGCTGAAAGAAATTACTCTTCCAAATGGATTCAAGAGTTCTCAGGCTGAACCATTTCCTCCCAGCCTGGATCCATCCAAGCCCTCTTCAAAATGCTCTCAGCCAGTCACTGCCTCAACCCGGGTCAAACTCTACAAGATGATCATTGCTGTTGCTGGTCCATGAAAAATCCTTAGATCCAGATTTGCGCATCTGTATTCTCCATGCTCAGCAGGAATATTTGATATCGAGGCTAGAAATGCTTATCTTCCTCCAAAGTTTTGTGACTCTTGTGAAGAAAGTGGCACCTTATCCCCTTCTCTTCCAATGATCCTGTTCTGGAGAAATGTCTCCTTCCCAGTGATCTTTTTGTAAAGTGGAAAAGATGTAAAGAATGGGAATAGAGTCTGGGATGGGTGTTTATTCCCCAGCTGTGAAACAGAATGGAATCAGTGATTAATGGGATGAAATTTAACAAATCCAAATGTTGCTGGTCCACAAAAAATCCTTAGATCCAGATTTGCGCATCTGTATTCTCCATGCTCAGCAGGAATATTTGATATCGAGGCTGGAAAATGCTTGTTTTCCTCCAAAGTTTTGTGACTCTTGCGAAGAAAGTGGCACCTTATCCCCTTCTTTTCCAATGATCCTGTTCTGGAGAAATGTCTCCTTCCCAGTGATCTTTTTGTAAAGTGGAAAAGATGTAAAGAATGGGAATAGAGTCTGGGATGGGTGTTTATTCCCCAGCTGTGAAACAGAATGGAATCAGTGATTAATGGGATGAAATTTAACAAATCCAAATGACAGATTCTGCACCTAAGATGGAGCAATGCCAGGCAAAATATGAACTGAGAGAGGAGGGACTGGAAACCAGTCCTGCAAAAGGAATTTGACAGGATTTCCATAGGAATCATCGGAGTGTCCCAGAAGCCAAGAGGACAAACCACATCCTGGGCAATTATAAGCATGTCCAGGGAGATTATCCTTCTGTGTCCAGCATTGTTGTGGCTTCCCCTAAAACACCGTGTGCAATTCTGGGCCCCACAAATTAGGAATGATGGGAATGTCCTCGGATGTGTCCACGTGCGGGCAATGAAGCTCTTGGAAGGGCTGGAAGGAATGTCCTTGAGGACTCTGGGTTTGTCCAGTTTGGAGAAAAGGAGGCTAAGAGGGAACCTCATTGCAGGTTCCTGAGGAGGGGGAGTGGAGAGGGATATGTTGAGCCCTTTTTCCTGGGATTCGGCAACAGGACATGTGGGAAAGGTTCAAAGCTGCACCACAGACGGACATCAGGAATTAATTTTTTTTACCAAGAGGGTGGTCAAACAGACTGGAACAGCTTCATGGAGAGGTGGGCAGTGCCTCAGGTCTATCAGAATTTGGATTTCAGGACATGTTTTAAATTCTGGTCTGCCCTGAATTGGTCAGGGACTTGGTCTGGATGGACCTTGATCCAACTGAAAATTCTCATTGTTCCAACTGACTATTCTAGTCAAGTCTAGTCTAATCTAATTTATTCTAATCGAATCTAATCAAACCTCTTTAGGACAGCTGGCTCTTTCCCCGCACAGATTTCGCCACGCTTTCCATAAAGAGCCCCAAAATGCCAAGGGTGGAGCCCAAACAGACCAGGAAGCAAAGCCACAACACCGTGGGGTTACGCCAAGGTAAATTCCCTGCCACCACCACCCCGGTGATTCACCACGAAATAAAAACCAGGGGACACCTCTGCATCATGGAAATGACAGGGAAAATTTCTCCGGCTTTGGGATTAAGATGTCGACACGAACGAGCCCAAATCCTCAGGCTAAAGTAGAACTCGCTGCTGCCTCTTTCCAACTGAACAGTGGGATAAGGAGCAGGCAGGGTCCTGAGGACATCCAGGAGTGCAGGAGGCAAAGAGACAATGCAGATAATTTGTGAAGGTGTTTAGTGAAGGGTGGATGATCCACTTCGTGTGATGGGGGGTCTGTCCAAGAGGAGCCCAAGAGGAGAAGGGTCTCATCTGCTTTATCAATATCAGGTTCAGAATCACAGAATGGTTTGGATTGGAAGGGAATTTCAAGATCATCCAATTCACTACCCTGCCATGGGCAGGGACAGCTTCCACTATTCCAGGTGGCTCCAAGCAACAGCCAACACTTCCAGGGATGGGGCAGCCACAGCTTCTCTGGGCAACTTATTCCAATATTTCACCCCTTCCACAGGGAAGAATTTCTCCCCAAATTGTCAACTAAATCCTCTTTTAGTTTAAAAACTGTAGGATTGCCATCTGTGGGATTAGGTGGGTTTTGTTCCAGACGGTTGGGACGGAGAAGAGAGATCTCTGAGGTTGGTCTTAGAGCATGAGGTTTATTGTGAAAGGGCATGGGTGTAGGGGAGCTGCTGGGAGCTGCCAGACACAGCTCAGAGCAGATCAAGAGAGGTAAGAGAGAGAGAAAGAAGAAAGAAGGAAGATAGAATAATAATAATGCTGTGGTTGCCATTTACAATACAATAAATCATCTTCTGTGCTGAATATTCTAATTTTCACTAACCAATCTAGAACAAGCTACAAATCCTACAACATTTACATACAGCCTAGGAGAGTCATTGCATTACCATACAGTGTTATATTTTAAACCCTAAAAACTGCTTTTTGGACCCTCTGCCAAGTTGGCAGGGTCTGCTCTGACCCTTGGAGCTGTCTGCGAGCAGAGGGGATTGTTTAATCCAAAGGGGATTACCTTTAGTGGCCATACCATTGTTTTCCAGTTATTCAGTAACTGGGGTTTGGTATCTCAAAGCTTGTCTTCATTTCAATCTCGCTTATAGTTTCCATATTCTCAGCATCTTTTGCCAGGTAATCATATTTATAAGCCTTTCCTATTACATCTTCCCCAACAAAAAGCATTTCCCCTTATCCTATCACCATCTGCCTCTGTGAAAAGTCGCACTCCCTCTTCATTAAATCCTCCCTTTTAGCTTCATATTCCATCCATTCTCATCTCCCCACGACCCTATGGATGGGAATTCAGGCACGGGTGGTGAAATGCACCCAAAGTGTGGCAAGTGTGGCCTTGTTGGTGCCTTGCACAATGTCCCTGCGCTGTCCCCACTGACACAGCCCCAACCACGACACGTTTTCCACGCTCCATCAGGTGTCTGACAGAGATTCCGCCCGGAATCATCCAAGAATTCCCGCATCTTTCATCTCCCAATCATTTCCAGGTGACCTCCTCGTTTACCGTATAACTGACTTACCACGGTGGATGATCCTATTAAATCCATGACTTGCATCCAAGCCACCTGGTTGTTTACTATATCCTGATCCTTCCTGGAATTGCTGAGCCTTCCCGAATTTGTGTCATCAGCAAATTCCATCCTTAACAGAAAATATTAAGCAAGAGCACTCCAAAAGTGAGGAACGGCGCTGATGAGATTCCCCAGGCTCATATCCCACTCCCAACACTTTAAATACTTCCATGCCTTTAAAAAATCCTCACTCATCTTATCAATTTATTTTCCATCTATGCCGTCATAATAAATATTTCCACATTATCCTGTGTTATTACTTTGCTGAACTTGTGAAAATCTGACTTTATTAACATGAAAACAACAAAGATAACATTGGATTTTAAGTCTTTTCCTGGTTTTTTTTAATTATTTTCCCTCCTTCAAACCCTGTTCTTAATCCTGGCACTCTATTGAGGTCACACAATGGTTGTCACCCCTCCTCTTTTTAATTTAGGTGTTAAATTCTGACCTCATGATTCTGCCTTGACCAATTTATAAAATACATTTGGGAGTGGACTTGGACCTTTGGTTCTGTATCTCAGTTCTCCAAGAGTTCTGGGATGGAAAATATCCTGTCCTGCTTCATCCCTGCTTCAATGCATTGAATTATTTTGTTCCACCTCAGACGTGGTTGTTTCTTTTTCTGGACACCTTTCTCCAGGCTGTCTCTATTCCCAAAATCAAAAACACTTTATATATTGAATAAACAAGTGGTTAATTTAATATTCAGTTTTCATCTATTACTACTTTATTTTGCCTCTCAATTTAAAAGCTAAATAATTTTACATAATATTTAAATAACTTTCAATAATCCATTTTAAATAAATGAATAAATAACATTCAATGCCCTTCTCAAGATCTAAGTCATTTTGACTATTGCAAATTTTTACTTTATACATTTCTTAACCTCCCTCATGTTGTTTTGCCTGCTGCTCCATTTTTCCTCCATTCTTTTAGGCTTCCCTCTCATTGCTGGAATAATCTTCGAAATTATTCACCCATTTCAGGCCACAGTTACAGTCTCTAGAATTTTTTCTCCACTCTCCCTCTTTTTTACGGAAAAAAACAAAGAGGTTTCTGAATCTTTGATTTCAGTGAACCACAAGCTTCACACTTTGCATCCATGTCTTGAACTCCCAGTTCGCTTCTCCTTTTTCTGGATATCAACAAATATGTCTGGATATCAACATATTTATCTATATATCAACCACATATCAACATTCATCTGCTTGTCTGAAACTGGATCATCCCAAAATTCAGCTGGGTGAAGGGACAATATTTTTCCAGGTCTGTTAGACTCCTGATCCCAGAACCTCAAAACCACCTCAGCGGGGAGGGGAGAGATGGGGAAAGAAGTAAAGACAAGACTAGTCTGTGTTGTCGGAGGCTAATAGGAGCTGGAGTCAGATTAAATCAAAAGGAATCGGAATAGCCAAACTACTCTGGAATTATGTAGAATACCCAAAAGAAGTAGGGCAGCAAATGGAGAGAGCATTGGATGTGGTCACTGAAGCTGGACAAGTGAACGAATGAGGGAGGAGCTTGGGATGGATTGGCAAAATTCAAGGAATGTCCAGAGTTGGAAGGGACCCACAGGGATCATTGAGTCCAGCTCCTGGCCCTGCACAGGACACTCCAAGGATCCCAGTGTGCGCCTGAGTGCTGCTCTGTCAGGGAGTGGCACCCCTGAGACTCCACTGTGTCCTGAGCTGTGTCCCCACAGGGTGGGTGGCAGGAGCGTGGAGGATTCTGCCCCTTTGCTCCACTCTGGTGAGATCCTGCATGGAGCACTGCATCCAGCTCTGGAGTCCAACATCAAAAGGACATGGAAATGGTGGAGAAAGTCCAGAGGAGGCCATGGAAATGGTGGAGAAAGTCCAGAGGAGGCCATGGAAATGTTCCAAGGGCTGGAGCCCCTCTGCTCTGGAGACAGGTGGGGACAGCTGGAGGTGTTCACCTGGGGAAGAGAAGGCTTCAGAGAGAGCTGAGAACCCTTTCCAGTGCCTAAAGGGACTCCGAGAGAGATGGAGAGGGACTTTGGACAAGGGCCTGGAGGGACAGGACAACAAAGAATGGCTTCAAACCGACAGAGGGAAGGTTGAGATCAGATATTAGGGAGAAATTGTTCCCTGGGAAGGTGGTGAGGCCCTGGCACAGGTTTCCCAGAGAAGCTGTAGCTGCCTCATTCCTGGAAGTATCCAAGGCCACTCTGGCTTGGAGCACCCTGGGATAGTGGAAAGTGTCCCTGCCCATGGCAGGGGCTTGGAACAAGATGGTTTTTAAGGCCCTTCCAACAGAAGCCACTCCATGATCCCATGACAAAACACCCACATTTACTATGAAGAGACCTCCAGGTGACCTCGTCTCCACCCTTGCAAGGCTCCTTTTAAAGCCAGTGAAGGGAGGCACGTAATCCCCAGTGCCATCCACTTTTTGAGGAGGCTTTTGTCCAGAGCAGTTCTGCTGAAATGTGGATTTGTCTGCCTGACTGGAAGAAGAGACAGCTCCAATGCATCACCCAGGAGCCACCTATGGCCGAGAAGAAAGGCTCTACCAAAGTCAGACGATCCCCGCTCCGGATTTTTCGCCCTGCTTCAATCTGTTTGTGACTCTGCAAATTTTCAAAGGTTATTTCTGCTGCATTTTCTGCTAATTGGTGCTCCCACAACTTTATGCCTTGACCATACAGACCCTGGTGATGGGAATTGGCTTCCTTGTCATCCTATTCCTATTAATGTGCTGGATCCCCATGGCAACATCCACCACAGGCTATTTTTATTACCTAGCAAGGGTTACTTATTTAGATTGGCTCATCCAGATCTGTATCTGGTGACAGCGTGTCAGTCAAAGGCCCTGCTGATGATGCTGAAGGTTGACAAAGTGATGTCAGGCACTTCTCAGTCACAGACTTGGTGACAGTCCCTGGGTTTGACAAGTGACAGGTTCATAGGGAGGACTGTGTTTCCTTTCTCTGCACAAAGCTGATAAAGAGATAAAATTTTCCTGATAAAGGGACGGAAGCAGCTCTGTCACTGGCCAGTCTCTGCATGTTGTCCTTGTACTGCAGAATGTTGATAAGAGATCAACAGTGCCCTCAGCTGATTAAAGTGAGGAGAAAGACACTGGAGACTCCCAACCACAGCAGCCCCCAGGAGTACTCCCAGCACCTTTCAGCCCTGGTATTTTTTTGTTCAAGCTGCCCAGGGAAGTGGTGGAGCCATCATACCTGGAAGTGTTCAAAAAAACACACGGATTTGGCACTTGAGGACATGGCTTAATGGTGAACATAGTGGTGATTGGTCTTGGTGGTCTCAGAGATCTTTTCCAACCTCAACGATTTTAATGCGTCCAAATTTCAGATGGAAAATTACTTGGCCACAGGCTCCCTACATGATGGGGCGTGGATTTATGGGTCATATGGGTTTTCATATATAGCTGGCAGGGACCATATTACACTTCCTAGACAGCTCTCAAATCAATGGTAGCACTGATACAGCTTAAAACAAGCCTGAAATGCCTGAATTGTGGATATTCATCCCTCTGGGATCCAATCCAGAATCGCATCTTGGACATTTTTGCTGTTTTCAGAAAATGCTTGAGGGATCTACATTCCCAAGGCAGACCAAGCCCAGCTGGACAGGTGACACCTGAAGGAATTGTCCTCAGTCCTGTGGCTGGAAGAAGAGGAACCTGAGCAATTTGGTCTAGTGGAAGGTGTCGCTGTCCATGGCTGGGAGGTTGGATGAGATGAGCTTTAAGGTCTCTTCCAACCCAAACCATTCCACGATTCAATGATTCCAACCTCCAGATGATCACATCCCTGGACTCCCCTTTTTTGTCTCAGAGCACTGGACACAACTCATGTCTTTTTGTAAAAATCCAGCAAGTCTGGAATGTTTCCTCCCATCCTTAGGAGAGCATCTGCTTTTTTGCCTAAGGATTGGTGTCCTTCAACCAGAATTTGGAAGAGACGAGTACAATTCCCTTCTCTGCTTAGAGAGGTTCAACTTCTCACATCGCTTCTCCAGACAGGGAGTGCAAAGCAGCAAAAAGAAGCTCAGACATGGAAAGAAAGGGATAAAAGATCTTTAGAGATTGAGTCAGTGCTGGGATTCTGGATTTTTTTGGATACTCCCATATGTGGAGAAATATTTAACATCAAACAGTCCCTGGAAGAAGGACCTAAGGAGCTCCTGGGAGGAGGGTGCTCACACTTTCACCCTTCTCCAGCCCAACGAAACCTGAATTCCTTCCTGCCCAGTGGCAGAGTTCCATCAGGAGGGTGGAGACCAACTCCACCCCAACAAGCCCAAAGTCATGTTGTTGACACACACCCGTGAGAGGTGGAACTTCCATTGGATCATCAAACATCGCTGCAGCCACGGGCACGGGCAGAGAGGTTCCCCACTACTGGGTCACAGGTGAAGATGGTAGAGCCACCCAAAAAATCTCTTGGCAAAAATTCCACCCCTCTGGAATCACAGGAGCTGAACTCAAGTGTTATCAATAGTATCTGTATTTTCCTGCAAGCCAGTTGTCAGCAGGATACCTGGAAATCTGATATCTGGAAAACAGAACAGATTCCATCCTGCAAATCAGCTCCCAGGAAAGACACTGATGTCATGTAGATTGATGCCATCGTTACCGTGACACTACCACGGTGTCAAATAGGATTGCTAAGTGCTTGTTTCATGGAAGATGGATTTGTTCTGTTTATTCCTGGGATTGCAGAGGAGACGGCTCTGGGGTGACCTTCTTGTGAGCTCTCAGTACCTGAAGTGGGGCTCCAGGAGAGCTGGAGAGGGACCTGGGACAAGGGCATGGAGTGCCAGGACAAGAGGGAATGGGTTCCCACAGCCAGAGGGCAGGGTTGGATGGGATATTGGGAAGGAATTTTTCCCTGGGAGGGTGAGGAGGCCCTGACACAGGTTGCCCAGAGAAACTGTGGCTGCACCACCCCTGAAAGTGTTCTAGGCCAGGCTGGATGGGCCTTGGATCAGCCTGGGATAGTGGAAGGTGTCCCTGCCCATGGCAGGGGATTGAACCTGGGTGATCTTGAAGGTCCCTTCCAACCCAAACCATTCTGGGATTCTATGGAGTGGCTCAAGAAAATGTCCAGTTCTGGGCTGGACAATGTAGGAGATAAGGTGGTGAAACAGAGGGATTTTGGAGAAGGACTACCACAAGGATTAAAGCCTTGGAGAACAGGTTTTACAGAGAAGTCAAAGTGCCCACCAAAATCTATCCAAGGGATATCCCAGACAAAATACATTTCTATGGAGAAAAAGAAAATTGCAACAGTGAGAAATTAAATTTAGTAGAGGGGTATAATGAGAACCATGGGCTGTAGGAACTCCATAAAGCAGAGTAGAAATATTTCACACTGGACTAATTTCACATGTGGCTGATAACCAACCACTGGAACAGCTCGGCAAAGCTTGGTGGTCTCTCCCTGCCGCAGAACATCTCATAAAAATTGGGGTTGTATCATTCAAACAAGAATTAACTGTAAGGGAAGTTTGAGCAGGTGAAACACTTCACCTTTTTGCTTGTAAACACCGAATTTCTGCCATCTGCCTTTCCTGGTATTTGTGATAAGCAGAGAGAGATTATATCTCCCTGCGTCACCTTGTAAATAAGGACAGGGACAGCCTGGGAGAGGGTTTAGATTGATCCCACTGAGAATTCCCAAAGGCTTTTGGCACACAACCCTTTCTCCCTACGCACCACGCCTCGTTGATATTCTCAGCTCTCCAGACCTGAAGTGACATTTCAACCAAAGTCCCTTCTGGCTCCTGTCAGTCAGTGCTCAAAACTTTCCCAGGGTTTATTCCACCCCTGACAGAGACAGAAGGTAATTTTTAGGGCCTCCTGAGTCCTGCAAGCTGTCTAAACCTTACCTGACTGCTCTGTCAAACCACAGCTTCCACATATTTATCAGGCTTAAAGCAGGTCAGGTTTCTTCCCTGCCTTTGCTTATAGAAATAATCCAAATTTTTCTGGCGTTTAAGATCTGACCTCAATTTCCAGTCTCTGTTAACTCAGGTTTGTCTTACCTCTACCAAACTAAAATTTTCCACTGATTTCCAGTCATCTTTTGGGGTGAATCCTGCTCTCCCAGTCTTCCCATTAATTGCTATCTATTGTGTCTTTTCCATTAGGATCCCATTTTTTCTTGGCAGTGGCAGTGAAATTCCATCCGGGAAGCCAGGAGGGTGCTGCCACTTCCCAAATCAGCTTCTCTCCCACCCCAACACACACCTGGACACCACCTGGGGTTGTTTGTGTTGGGTTTTGGGTTTGTTTCCAGGGCTCCATCTCACCGTAGGCTCCTGATTATCTTTAGATCAAGGAATACCTTGGAGGTAACAGAGCTTAAAGGTCTTTCCTTTCTTCCACAATTTTACTGGAACACTCCCAAATCTGGCACTGCTGCGCACTCAGTTTTCCCAGCGTCCTGCCTTATGGAAAGATCTCCAACATTTTCAAGCCTTTAAGACAGAGTTAAGACAGTGGTTAAGTGTTTATACCCCTGTTTCTTCAACCACACTGATTTATCCCGAAAATTCCTCCAAATGGAATGACTTTCAGGTACAAGAGGATGTGCCCACGGACATTTCCACTTCACAATCCACCCAGCAGCCTTACTGTGCCAACCCCCCTGCACTTTCCCATTGAGGCACAACCACTTGGAATGCTGAAAGCGCTGGACCTTTTCCAGTTTCACAGCTGTTCATTAAGATTTTGCCCAAATGTGCCTTGAGCTGCCCAGTTCCAAGCTAAGATCTGGATGTAACCAGATCTGGTGGCTTTCCCCGAGTGGATTTTTTTTCCTGCGTGTCCAGAGAGTTATGTTTGATCCAGGGGTTTTTGGTGCCTGATCTCCAACAGCACAAGAGGACAAAACAAAGGATAATTTTCACTCTCACAGAGGATTAGGGTGCAGGTCTTTCTCTCCCACAGCTCCGTCAGCTTTGTGTCATCCCTGGCTGTGGAAATTCCCATTAGCAACGCTTCTCAGGTTACTGGGAACCATCCTCCAACTGGGAAGGAGGAGAGCTGCCGGGAATGGCAGCAATTCTCACGTGTGCTGTCGTAACAAGTCTGTGACAAGCAAAGCACCGCATTAAATCACCTTCACTCACCTCATCTCCATCCCGAACATCTCCAGGTGTTCCAGTGATTCACAAACTTTGCCTCTTTGGCTTATTCAGCTGTTTTATGGGAAATTGCATAACACTGGGATTTTCCAATTTGGATCACAACAAACCCAACAAAAAGTCTATCAGCTTTTCCTATGAAATATAAAATACCAGCGGCTCAATCCAAAGGGAGAAGTAAATAATTTCTCCCCAGCTCCAAGCGTTTGAAGCTGTCTCCCCAAATATTGGATAAGATGCAAAATAAATTATGACCTTTGAAAGGGTCGCCTTGATGTGGGTAAAGTGAAATTTGCTATCAAGAAGGTGCTGGAGTGGGAAAATCAATTCATTGCTCCATGTTGGGTTTATTTCCCAGCTTCAGGATAAAGTTTGGTAAATAATTGACAGCTTTCCAAAGGAAGGCTGAGTGTCCTGCTTTGGCAGCATGACCCAGGACCCAAAATCACGTGACTTATCCCAATTCCAGACTTGGAAGCACCATACCCCACTGGCCTCCAGGTGACTCCCATGCCCAGCAGCTGAGTTAATAACCAAGGGAGCCAAAATCCAAATCCAGATTGATTTTGAACTGCATTTGGGAGAACAGACATCTTTGGGCGACCCCAGTCACGCCAGCCCATGGAATCATTTTCCCAAAGCACATGGAAGCCCAGCCTGCTGTCACTTGCCCCTTCGTCTGCTGGCCAGCGCAACACGTGTGACATGAGCCAGCCCTCGGCTCGTGGAGCCAGCCTGGAAGGAGCAAACAAACCTTGTCACATTCCCCATCCAAGCCCTGGCACGGGGCCACACCCTGCAGTGCCAGCCGTGTTTTTCCTTTCCCATGGGACCAGCCCCAGAACATAAACCCGGGGAAGAGCCGAGGTATGGCAGGAGTCTGCTCGTTGCGGTGATGTCACCTCGTCAGGAAACTTGTTCCTCTGCAAATCCCAATCCAGACTGGAGCTGGGCTCTCCCCTCATCACCCCGAGGGAATCCGCCCACAGGATCAACAACAGGTGGTGGAGGGTGGGAAAACATATAAAGCTCCCTGGGAGCAGCTCCCTGGAACTTTCCTGGCTGCCTGGATCTGCTCTCAGCATGAAGAAACTCCTGCTTGGATTCCTGCTGGGCCTGGCATGCGTGGAGTTGGGTAAGAGCTCCTCATTTCCAACTCTCCCGGGACCCCCTGGGAAATTCCTGGGAGGGGAGGGAGGGGAAAGACGTGGTGGGGGAAATTATGCCTTTTGTATTGAAGAAGGTCAAAGGAGAGGGTGAATTGGGAAAGGGAGATGCGTTGCTGGTGGGAAAAGCTGTGACGCCTGACCGGGAGCGATGCACATCCTTTGGATATCTGTCACCCATATCCAGGGATGGAGGGGACAACACAGATTGAAGTGACAGCCTCGACCTAAGCTGCCACCCTGTTCCTTCAGGAATGGGGTGGAATGTGTTCATCCTGAGCTCCTGCCATCCCTAAAACCTCCCGGCTGGCTGCTGGAAATCCAGAGGGTGAGATTTCAGTATAGATAAGGGCGAGGGGATGAGATATAACTCCAAGCACATTGGAAAGGTTGATCAAACCCCCAGCTCTAGGATTTTCCCGTACTTCTGGAGATGAGGACACAGATGGAAATGGGAAATTCCCCTGGGTCTGTGGTGGGTCTGGATCTTGGGCAAGCTGGGTTTGGTCATCACTGTGACCTTCCTCCATCTGGATGTGACCGACTGCAGCTCCATCCCTGCCTGGAGCAGCCATTCCCGGGATGACACCAATCCAGAGGGGTTTAACCTCCAGCCCAGAGATCCTCAGACTGCTTCCACAGGACCCTGGAAGATCTCAAAGGAAAGGCAGCCTGGGCAGGGACCAAACATCTCCACCTGGAGTCCTGCCTTGGATTTAACAGAATTTCTGAGAAACCACGCAAGGTCTCAAAGAATTTTATGGAAACAGAGTTATGAACTCCATTTACTTTATCATTGCAATCGGGCAGAAGTAAATTTTTTGGGATGATCCAGAGGGAAGCAGCTGCTCTAGGTACCCTCTTGCAGCTGAGGGATTTGTCTGTGACCATTCCTCTTCCCAAGTTTTGGTATCAAGGGATGGAAGGTCCTGTTGGGCAAAGAGGGACAGGGAATTGTTGGCTCAGATCAGGACACAGAGCTGTCCCTGTTCTGTTCTTCTGTCCTGGTCCTTACGGATTTGGGCTTTCTCTTACATGTGACCTACCCACAAAACCTGTGTCCTCTGAGTGCCCCACCCAGAGTCAGCGAAAGATGAGGGCGTGTTGGCTGCGATTTTTCTGAGATCTGTGGAGATTTGCGGAAGCTCGCAGGCAAGTCAGGCAGACAGCACACAAGATGGCGAAAGAGCAAAATTTATTTACAATACTTTCTTTTTATATGCATTAATAGTCTAACAATTATTGGTCCTCAGTTTTCCACCCCCCAAGATGATTGGCTACAGCCCTACAGCATCCAGTACCAAAACAAAGAGATTAGAAGAGCACAAAAATGCAGCTTATCTCCATGAGAAAGAAGAGAAAGACTTTTAAAACAGTGCATCTACAAGGGGGTTGAGGTTTTCCTACCTTAAACCTGCTTTTACCTGGGATTAATTCCCCCAAAGCACTCCCTGGCTCATCCATGAAAATGTGGAGGTTTGGAAATGGAAACCACCTCCCCCCACGGGTTTCAGGGCAGTTTCTCAGGTGCCTTAAACCAGCACTGCTCCATCCATCCACCCATCCATCCTTCCACCATCCCACAAATCCACAGATATCCAAATGATTGTCCGGTGATAATGTGTTATCTCTGTTAAAATATAAAACAACGTCTCGTGGATCTTTGGGAAGGGACCTAGTGAGGTCCTGAGCTGAGATAAACAGGGATGGCTCCTGTGGCCACAAGAACATTGAACTATTCCCATGTAAAAATCCTTTTTACCTCTGCAATGAGGACAAAGAAAATTTTACCACTGTGCAGGCTTTACCCCACAGCTGAATTTCCCAAAGGATCTGCTACGAGGAGTAGATGCCTTAAAAATTCCTTCTAAAGTCAGGTGTTCAAACAAACGCGTTCAAAAATATTTACCCTTATCACAAAGCCCCAGAGGTTCCTCTCCGACAGCAGAACTGGAACAGAAAAACAGCGCCGGTGTGAATTTTTACCAATAGATGGCACTGGACGCTTTCAGGTGGTTTTGGTGCGGGTGGAAGGAAGGGTAGGATAGAAAATCTCACACCGGGCTGGTTTTTGTCATCAAGCCACACCAGCAGGGCTTGGGAAAATCCACATGCTCGGAATCCGCTGGCTGTGGATGGAAAGGGCTCCCACGGAGATTTTTGGGAGCTGCTGTGGCCAAGATTTGCATATTTAGAGATGTCCCTCCCTCAGGTGGCAGCCAGCGAGGGTCTGTACATGGCCTCTTCAAACAGCAGCGGTAGCCCCTGATGAAAAGGGAGTTTTGGGCCACGCTCTGAAATTTAAATCCTGCTCTCAGTTACCGATTCCTGCAGAATTTCCCTCAAACGAGCAGGGAGGGGGAGGGATGGGGGAGCTGCCACTGTCACAGCTGGGGAACGCTGCTCTCAGCGGCTGGAGCTGGTTTTTACCATCACAGAACCACGGAATATCCTGAGTTGGAAGGCACCCACAAGGATTATCAAAGTCCAACCTCTTGGCCCTGCAGAGACACCCCAACAATCCCACCCTGTGCATTCCTGGAGCTCTGTCAGGCTTGGGGCTGTGATCATTCCCTGGGAAGCTCATTCCAGCGCACGACGACCCTCTGGGGGAAGAACTTTTTCCTAATATCCAACTTAAACCTCCCCTGGCACACTTTCAGGCCATTCCCTTGGATCCTGTCACTGCTCCAGACAGAAGAGATCAGTTCTACCCCACTGTTTCACCTCATGAGGAAGTTGTAGACCCCAAAAAGTCTCCCCTCAGTGTGCCCTTCCCAGAGGATGCACAGACCTACCACAGAGCCTCAAGGAGCAAATCCCTCTAAATCCCTGCTCTTTTTTGGGCTGCTGAGCCCCCAGTGTCATTCTCAGACCCAACTCCTGCAGCACCACCCTTGTCCTCCAGTGGAAAATTTGGTCTTTTTCCCCCTGGCATATCCAAGTTTTGCCATTGCCTCCGGATGTTCTGTGTTGGACACCACTCAGTTTTGGTTGGGAAGCTGCAGATTTGGGTCTGTCTCTCCTGCTGTGTCACCTCAGGGCCATTCTGTCGCCTCTGCAGCCCAGTCCCTACGATGCTACACGTGTAAGGAGCCCACAGACATTTCCAAGTGCAGGACAGCCATTGTGTGTCCCCCGAAAGCCACCGTGTGCACCACCACGCTGCACTCCCTGGAGACAGGTGAGTCCCACTGCTCCCCCCGAGGGGTCCTGGGGTGAAATCTGAGATTCCCAGGATGGGTTGGGTTGAGTTGGGTTGGAAGGGACATTGAAGATCGTTGAATTCCAAATCCCCACACTGCAGTATCCCAGGTTGCTCCAAACTCCATCCCACCTGGATTTCAACACTTCCAGGGAAGAGGCAACCACAGCTTCTCTGGGAAACCTGTGATGGGGACACAGCACCCTCACAGCCAAGAATTCTTTCCCAATATCCCATCTAACTTTTCCCTCTTCCAGTTTAAACCCATTCTGCCTTGTCCTATCCCTCCATCCCTTGTCCCCAGTCCCTCTCCAGCTCTCCTGGAGCCCCTTAAGGCCCTGGAAGGGTCTCAGAGGTCTCCCTGGAGCCTTCCCTTCTCCAGGCTGGACATTCCCAGCTCTCCCAGCCTGGCTCCAGAGCAGAGGGGCTCCAGCCCCTGGAGTATCTCCATGGCCTCCTCTGGACCTGTTCCAACATTTCCATGTCTCTGTTGTGTCAGAACCCCAGGGGTGGAGGCAACTCTCAGGTGGGGTCTCACCAGAACAGAGTAGAAGGGGAGAATCACCTCCCTCAACCTGCTGGCCACACTTCCCTCTCGCCATCCCAGCTTGGACTTCTTTTTAACAATCCAGCTGAAATCATCCCATTTTAAAGAGGGAAGGAGAGAAATCTGTCAGATTTGGAGCCTCACAGTGAAGTGTCAGGACTCACTGCACTTATTCCCTCTGTTTTGCCTTTCCTACCCCAATGCCTTCACGGACCCTGAATTTATAGCTGGTGCCAACATCTACAGGGATTTGTGTCCATTGGCTGTGCTGGAATAATTTTGGAAGGAGCAGGAGGGTGAGAGAGAGTCAGCAGTGAGAACTGGCAGAGCTGTTCCCACAAAAATAGGGATTAGGGATGTCCAACACCTCCTCCGTCAGCGTTCCTCAATCCCATTTTCCTTCACCATTTCTCCCCCTCTCCAATCCTCCTCTCCCAGGTTATCCCTTTTTCGGTAACATCACCGTGACCAGGGACTGTGAGGAGGAATGCCTCTCCTATGACGGGATAGGGGCATCCAAGCCCAAATCCTGTTGCTACACCGACCTGTGCACGGATGACACCAAGAGCAGCAGTGGGGTGAGGAGCAGCTCTGCAGCACTGGGGCTGGTGGCCGTGGTGGCTGGGACGGTCCTCCAGTGCTCCCTGTGAGGTCACAAGTGTCCCAGCTCCAGGCAAAACCCCACCCTTGTCCCTGCCAAGCCACCTCGTGAACTCTTAGATGCTTTGGGAATGTCCTTCTTCTCTGACGTGTGGCTTCACCCCATCTGCAACGCTGGATTCAAGCCAAAAGTTTGGGCGCCTGGACTTAAACCCCGTAAATCTCCAGTTTCCAGCTGTTTGAGCAGATGTTCCTCAGCTTCAGCTGCTTCTGGTCCTCAGGACCCACAGAGAACGGGTTGGGTTTGAAGGGACCTGAAAGATCATCCAGTTCCAACCTCCTGCTATGGGCAGGGACACCTTCCACTGTCCCAGGGTGCTCCAAACCCTCTCCAGCCTGGCCTTGGACACTTCCAGGGATGGGGCAGCCACAGCTTCAGCTCCTCTGGGCAGCACTGGTGCCATCTCCTGAGTGAGGAGCAGATGGATCCGGTCCCGTTTCCTTCCTGCCCGTCAGGGTGTGGATGGCAATAGCAGAGAGCTGGCACTTAATTCCAGGGATAAGGAATGAGTTCAGAAGGGCTCAGTTTCTGTGTTTTGGGATGGGATGGATTTCTGGGAAGCTCAGAACACACCCTGGACTGTCAGGCCAGGGTAGGTCAGACCTACAAACACAAATTTCCAACCCTCACCTCAGCCTCTGCCTGAGCTCAGGTTGCAGTCAGAGCTCCCCAATTTCCCTTTCCAGATGTTTTAAAGACCATTCCAACCAAATTCTTCTGTTGCTCTCCCCTCCCTCCATCCCTTCAGAGCTGAAACTGCAGGATAGGAAAACTAATGGTTATTTCAGACCCTCAGCTCTGAGAAAAGCTGGTTAAAAGTGCTGAAATCCCAGCTGGGATTTGCTTGGAGCAGCTGTAGGATTGATTCTGATGCCCTGTCTGCTGCAAAAACAGCTGGAGTGGAAGCAGCTATGAATGAACCAGGTGTGCCCAGCTCACAGAGATCCAGGGAATTTGCCATTTCCTCTGCTCCTACTGCCAGGGATCATCCAGGGAATTTGCCTTTTCCTCTGCTCCTACTGCCAGGGATCACCCAGGGAATTTGCCATTTCCTCTGTTCTTATTGCCAGGGATCACCCAGGGAATTTGCCATTTCCTCTGTTCTTATTGCCAGGGATCACCCAGGGAATTTGCCATCTCCTCTGCTCCTACTGCCAGGGATCACCCAGGGAATTTGCCATTTCCTCTGCTCCTACTGCCAGGGATCACCCAGGGAATTTGCCATCTCCTCTGCTCCTACTGCCAGGGATCACCCAGGGAATTTGCCATCTCCTCTGCTCCTACTGCCAGGGATCATCCAGGGGAGCAGGACTCAAGGGCAGAGTGGAGCATGGATACACCCGTGCACCATCCTTGGGTGTTCATGGCATCCCTGCAACCTCCTCGCCAGCAAAATCTATTTTTCCTCCATTTTTTTTTCCTTTTTCCACTCTGTTTCCATAAGAAACCAAAGCAGAGGGGCTTTGCTCCCTCCTTGCACAGAGGGAATTGTTTCTCAGGGTCTGTCTCAGTACCACTTAGAAGAAAACCCTGACAATTTTGCACTCCTTGGCAGAGGTTCTTGTGAGCTCAGGAGGATGATGAACCCTTTTTTCTGGAGGTGAAACCCTCAGAGCTCCACAAAACCCTGACAACTTCCCTGACACCCCCCGGCAACGCTTAGATCTACAGGGAAAAAATGCCACGGAGGGGATAATAATCAGAATTTACTCAAATCCCAGTCTCCCACCCACCCTCACAGACACCGAGCACCAGCTCCTGCCTCCCACTCGTCTGTTCCGTTTTTCCCCTGCTTCAAAACCAGGCGGATGTGTCAGGCCAGACGCAAAGCACCATCGCTGCCATCCTCAGATCACATTCCCTTTTTTTATCCCAGCTCTGTCTCCAGCGGCCTTTGCACATTTTCTGCAGGATCCCGGGTTCTGCTTGCCGCCTGTGGATGGGGCAGGGTCTGGATACACAGGAACTGGGAGGGTGAGGGTTCCTTTCTGGGTGAGAATTTCGTAAATAAAGTTGGAATCTCTGGTTTTCAGCCTGCAGTATCTTTCTTGTGTGCTCGGTATTCACCCGGGGAGGGAGGGAGGGAGGAGCAGCACAGGGTGCAGGGAGGGGGTTTCTGGTTTGGGGTTTCTGGGTTTGGGGTTTCTGGTTTGGGGTTTCTGGGTTTGGGGATTCTGGTTTTGGGTTTCTGCTTTGGGGTTTCTGCTTTGGGGTTTCCAGTTTGGGGTTTCTGGTTTGGGGTTTCTGGTTTGAGGTTTCTGGTTTGGGGTTTCTGGCTGGTTTTTCAGCTCCCAAACTGCCCTGTGCTGCACAGGGGGAGAAAAACACTCAGGAATGAGCAAGGGAGTGCAAAACTCGTGCTTGGAAGAGTCAGATTTAAGGCTACCCCTGCTGGAAAAGGAGGGGGAGAAGGGTAAAACCCAGTCCAGTGGGAGAGGAGGCTCTTTTGGGATACACACTGGGAGAATTGGGAGATTTCAGCTTCTCTTGCAAAGAGAAAATGCCTTCGAAATGAGCTCGGCATCAAGGCCAGCAGGGCCACTCTGTGCTGCAAAGATGCTCCATTTGGGACTGTCCCCTCGTGTCACCAGTCCTGCCCCTCCTGCCCCCCAGGACTCACCGACCAACACGGCCACGAGTTTCTACGGGAGCCAAAGCAGAATCAAAAGCAGATTTTTCTCTTCAAAGCTCCGTTAATACGTTCCTTGATTAGGAGAGGTGACGAACCCTCCGCACAGAGTGTCAGGGGTACAAAATGGCATTTTTGGGGATTAGAAGTCACCTGTTCACACTGTGGCAGCCACAAGGCTGAACAGGCATCCCTGGGAGCACTTAAAAAAAAGCGAATTTGCTGTTTCTTTGGTTATTGCTGTTGTTTATCCTTCCCTTTGCTCCTCAGGAGTTAAACCCAGCGAGTGCCACTGCCCCAGGAAATGCAGGAGATTCAAAGGCCTGGCCAGAATTTTGCGTCACGGGGTCGAGTGGACACAGGGAGCGAGAAGTTTAAATATAGGCTGGAGAAAATAGAACAGAGGGAAATGTGTCTCCAAAGGGCCAGAAAAAGACCTGCAACCTCTCGGCCCTGCCGGATGAGGCTTCGCAGCAGGCGGAATCCAGAGCTGGTGTCGCTCTGTGGAAGGATTTTTCTTGTCCCTCTGGGGGTTTGTTCTTCCCCGCACATCCAGAGATTTTATCTCCAGATTTGAGGGCATTCCTCTGAGTCTTATGCTTTATCTGGCAAAAAAAAAAAAATTAAAAAATTTTTTTAAATTGCCTTTTCCGTCGCTTTCCAGCCCTTCTGCAAATGTGGGGCAGCCTTGGAGACGTGTGGAATCACGGAATGGTTTGGGTGTGAAGGGACCTGAAAGATCATCGAATTCCAACCCCTTGCCACAGGCAGGGACACTTTCCATTATCCCAGGTTGCTCCAAGCCCTGACCAGCCTGGCCTTGGACACTGCCAGGGATGGGGCAGCCACAGAATTCCTGCACAACCTGGGCCAGGGCCTCCCCACCCTCAGAGGGAGGAATTTTCTCCTGATCTGCATCTCCTGCTTCCAGTTACAAATCTGAAGTGCTCTTGTCCACCCAGAAATTAAGGAGTAAAGAACATCAGAGGCTCATCTTTGAGGATATTCCAGCTAGGATACCCTGCTGAGTCCCACTCCAGCCAAAAATCAGGGCTATGTGTGCTTGAGTAGCCTTTCCTTGTGGGCGCCATGACTTCTGAAAGTGGAGTGGGCATTCCAATAAATAATTCCTCCTCTGGAAACACAGAATCCTCAGCTTGGATTTGAACTGAATGAGGACCAAGATCCAATCCTGTGGTTTTGCCCCGGGCAGGATTCCCACAGAAGCATCACAGAAACAGCAGGATTAATATTTAAAGGACTGTTTTTTCCAGCAGGGATCGTTTCCAGTTGCTCTCCACAGCAGGACAGTGGTCAGACCATCAGTGGTGGTTGTTACCCCAGCATGCCCTGATTGCAGAGGTGGGAAACACCAGGAGCTGTTTGGCTGCTTCATTTTTAAATAAAATTTATATATTTTATCTTCTTTGGAAGCAAGAGAGGGAAAAAAAAAAAACAAACCCACACAGCCCTCTTGGAATGTGCATTAATCCAGATGAAGGTGAAAGACAGAGGAATGAGACAAGACAAGGGCAGAAATTATTGCGACATTCCAAGAGTAGGAAAAGGAAGGGGATAATTTTTTGCAGTCGGGACATTTCATGTAAAACAGAGCTCTGATGTCATCAAATACAGAGAGGACTTGTAGTTCTTGCTAAAAATACTTCTCTAGAATATAAATATACATTAGAGTGTAGCTGCGAGGCTTCTGGAGAGCTCTGCCACAGCCTTGTATTTACAGAGAGGGATTTAAATGTTTAATTCCACACCCTCAAAGGAAAGTCACTCCATCTGAAGGAGTTATTAATTATGGAATGCGCCTGGCAGCACTGAAGTACAGCAGCAGCGATATCATTTTCGATATCACTCCCAAATTATTCCTCATCTCAAACCTATCATGTGCACTTTTTTCCGGTCTTAAAATAGAGCTATTTTTCCATATTAGGGTTTGGAGGGCTTGGAGCATCTGCCTCTGACACGGCAGCACATCCTCTCTTGGATATCTTCATTTTTCTCCTGCGTGACTCTCGCATCCCTAATTCCGGAGGAACACAGAAGCCTCTTTCCCTCTTTATTCTGTACAGCCCCAGGCCTGGAAACAGAGCCTAAAAATGAGGTGAAAAGAACCTTTCAGTGTCAGCAGCAGATGTGTTGAGGGGGAAGGAAGTCGAGCACAGCGTCGTGGTTGGGATCTTAATTTAGAAAAGTCATTTTGGGTCACTTGGATACGAGAGAGATGCTCAGAATGTTGGAAAAGGCTGGGGCAGATGGTCTGGGTGGGCTCCTCCTCCGGCACAGACCTGGGGCTCCGTTCTGCATATTCCCAGAGGGTTTGGGAGCACACAGGATGTGCTTTAATCCTTCTGTGCCCTGGTCTGGGTCCTGATCCTCTTTCCCCCCTCAGCCCCCACTGAACAGATGGGAATTGTCACACATTGGTGGCTCCAGGCTTGGTCCAGCCACACATCTTTAGGACTGAGATTTAAATTTGAATATCTTCAGTAAATGTGGGTGAGGACGTTGTGCCTTGGGGTGATACAGTTTTGCACCAGTTCTGTGTTGGGCAAATTGCTGAAATCCATGAGATCCAACATGTCCAAGGCAAGTGAAAGCCAAAATATATGAAATCCATGGATCAGAGTCCCAGAAAACTACTCCAGAATCTGACCATAAATCCTACAGGCTGCCTTTGGGCAGAAGGTCTCTTAATGGAATCATGGAATGCTTGGGGATGGATGGGTCCGTAAAAATCATCAAATTCCAGCTCCTCTGTCGTTCAACGCCTTCCACTATCCCAGGTTGCTCCAAGCCCTCTCCCACCTGGCCTGGAACACTTCCAGGGATGGGACAGCCACAGCTTCTCTGGGAAACCCTTGCCAGGGCCTCCCACCCTCCCAGGGAAGAATTTCATCCCAGCATCCCATCTAACCCTGCCCCCTGGCAGTGGGAAGCCATTCCCCCTTGTGCTGGCACTCCAGGTCCATGTGATACAAGGGGTGAATGTGTTTTTCATGTTTTCAGGAATATATTTTCCATGTTTTCAGGGCTCTCCTTCCCATTCCAAGGATATTTTCCTGTGCCCTCGGTCACACCAGCAGTGACACCCCAGTACCGAAGCACTGTTCAAGTCTTGTTTTAAGGCACAACCTTGTCCTGGATTCATTATCCAGGAGTATCCCACTCCTGTCTTGTTGACAGCCGTTTTGGGACTGGGACATCCATCCCTTCACATCCCTGAAATAGAAATTGCTTTCACCCAATAATCAGGGAAGGAGATAGAAAAGATTTCCTGGAAAAGCAGGCTGAGTGAAGTCAAGGTGCTCCAGTGTCAGACCTCTGGATTTAGAATCACAGCACCACAGAATAACCTGAATTGGAAAGGATCCACACAGATCATCGAGTCCAACCCCTGGCCTTGCACAGGACACCTCCAAGAATCCCACCAGAGGAGCAGGGTGAGGAGTTTGGGATGCCTGGGAGAAGCTCTGCCCCTTCTTTGAGCCCTGCTGCCCCACACATTCCTTGGCTGCTCCCTGGGTTCCCTGGATGAGGCTCAAACATGGGCTGGGGCTCAAGGCTTTGCCTCGGTGAAATCCCGAGGGCGGGTGGCATTCTGCCCGTCGAAACTGTGCCCTGGGCAGTGGCAGGATTCCAGAGGGTGGCTGGGAGCCAGGAGCCATGGGAGATGCTCGCAGAGGGATGTGCCACTGCTCCCAGCGAGGAACATCGATCCGAAGCGGGAACAGGCTCACCGTGAGCTTGTTATCAACATGCTTTGACGTAGCTCTCCCTCACAGACCTTCTGAATCCTTGAAAAGGTGTCTCCAATCCCAGTGAAATCTTCAACAGAACCTTTTCCACCCAAAAATCCGTTTTGAGAAATCCACGGGGGCTTCGCAAACTCCTGCGATGCGACGAATCCAAGGCAGCAGCTCTGTGTTGTCACCTGCTCGTGCACAAAGCCACGATCAGATGAGCCGTGTCCTTACAAAGCCGGGCTGAAAACAAGCCAGAATTTGCTCCTAATCTTTCCTGGCTGCTGCCAATCTCCAGGGACAGAAGCCACGGGGGAAGAGGTGTTTTTAGCATCGAGACAGCTGTCACCATGGTGGGAGATGCCACCCAAATCTGAAAGAGAACCAAACACCCAGGAGAGGGTGACAGACATTGACGCACTCACAGCAGAGGAGGAAAGTCATCCTGGGGAGGAGGGGAGATTTAATGCCAAAATATCTGACTTTTCCACATAAAATGGGGGGTTTTAATCCAAATTCCATGGGCAGCTTGGGAATGGTGTCTAGTTTATCTTTGCCTTTGGGGAATACAAGTAGAACTTCATTTTTTTTACCTACTGATGTCCTTGGATCACAGAAGGGGTTCCTGAAATCTTGTTTTTGCTGTGCCAGATCAGTGCAAAAGATGTCACAACCTGGCTGGGGTTTCTCAAGCCAGTCTTGGTATCTCAAGGGGCTTTTACTGATGAACTCAAGGAGCACCTGCCAAGGGTCTCTTGAGCTTGTAAGAGTCAACTCCTACCCTTATTTCTTCTCATCATTCCTTTAAAAAAAAAAAATTCATCTGAAGTCTGTGCATCTTTGTGGCTCTGCTGGCACGGGGCTGGTCCAGACCCTCATTGGATGGTCAGAAACCACATGGAGAATAAATTATTGATAAATTATTGCTCTTCTTCTCTCTGCTCCTGGATGGTATTTCCATGGGCTCCAGCCTGTTCTGACCTGCTCTCAGCAGATCAGCACTCCAAGCACAATAACTATTGTTAGTTCTGATTGTCTCCTTGAGAAATCCAAGCTCTGCGCAGGATGTCACGAGTCGGAATAACATCACAAAAAGGGTCCGTGGAGGGTCTGTTGTCTTCTGTCTTCTGGGCTGGATAAAGGAGCTGAGAGATGTTTTATTCAGACAATCTCTGAGCTACAATATTATTCCTTTATAAAGATAATTCACGAATCCTTATTCCATAGAAGAACACAGCTGAGAGTCCCACTAGTGTTCCATTTTTTTTTTTTTTTTAATAAAACACA
>VZRL01003215.1:308929-330722 GCA_013397895.1 Origma solitaria
GAGGAGAGGAGAGGAGAGGAGAGGAGAGGAGAGGAGAGGAGAGGAGATTTTAGCTGGAAGTGAGCTACAATGACCATCTGATCCAGCTGCCTGACCATTCATGGACTGATCAAAAGTTAAACCATGTTATAAAGGGCATTATCCAAATATTTCTTAAACACTGACAGGTTTGGGGCACCACCCACCTCTCTGGGAAGTCTGTCCCAATGTTTGACCCTCCTTTCTGTTAAGAAATCCCTCATAATTTCTGGCCTAAACTGAGGTGTTCAGTTCCTCCATTTTCTTTCATCCAAGTCTTTTATTCAGTGTCATTTTTCCGCTTGCCATGATTCTATGATTTTTCCAAGATTTGGAGCTCTGCTCTCCCCACCTCACCAGCAGACAGCTGGGTCACTCCGAACTGCTCAGGGAAGCTCTGTTCAAGCTGAGAATTCCCAGGGACCTGAGCCAGAGTGATCCATCCTGATCCATCTCCCAACCTCAGAACCGTGGCGCCAGCGGTGCTTGGATCAGGAGCCCTGGGGAGTTTTTTTGGGAAGGCCAGGACAGCAGAAGCACATGCACGTGGATGGATGGATGGATGGATGGATGGATGGATGGATGGAGCTGTGTTCTTGTTTCTCCCTTGTTGCTCAATAACCTCATTTATTTTGGCAGGCTCTTGCCAGCCCTGGAGGCCACGGCAGAGTTAATGAGTTTTATGGAATCCTGTAATCATCCAAACTCTGGAATAACATGTGACAACACTGTTGGTTCATTAAGGATCAGGTGCACCTGGGATTAATGAGGCTTTTAGGAGTTTGTGGAGCTGACTACAACCCCCACAGATGTTTGCAGCTGGATGAGCTCCAAGATCCTCGTGCTTTGTTCCTGGGGACAAAGAGTGACAAAGGCACCTCCTCCCAGCACTCAGGTAGGAATAACCCCAGGAAACATCTCTGCCATGTCCTGGGTGCACCGAATCCCAGGGGAATGAACAATCCATGGGGACGGAGGGCAGCAGGTTCCTCTCTGCAGCCCTGGCAGGTCCAGCCCAGAGTGGGATCCTCTTTTCCCTGATCACAGGAGGAGGAACGAGGCTGAACCATTCCTGTTCCTCATTTTATAGCTATGTTTTTCTCCTGGAAACTCAGTGCTCAACCTCTGGGCTGTATCCTGCCATCCTACAGGTCTGGAAAGAGGCGCAGAATCAGTCCCCACTGGAGCAAACAGCTTTTTAAGCAAAGCAGGCCCATGACACACCTGAGCTGTTGAAATGCAGCACTGTTATTTCCAATGTTTTTATAATTCCTCATGAGGTTTTAACCCACTTTATTTTTGGGATCCAGATGTAGGCTTTCCTTATAAATAGCTGCATATTATAATTCTGGCTGATAACTGGGACAAGGATGCACTGGGCATCCAGACCTTGATTTTGGGGGGTGGAGAATGCAACATTTCCAGCCAAGCTTTCTGTGAGATCCTCCTCCCAGGAAAGCTTTGCACCTGGAAATTGCCCTGCATTCCCTAGATACAATCAAATGGGAGCACTGGGAAGAATGCATTGCCAAGCTAGCAAATCATTGGAACAAGGCTTTGAAGCTCTATAGCAACTTTTCTTCTGAGGAGCTCAGAGCATGAATTTAGACACAAAAACTTCAGCATCAAAGCTGGCTGATAAATATTCCTCTCATTTTACAGTCAAGGAAGCCATGCCATAAACCTGGGAATTGTCGTGTGTGACACTGAACCCAAGCCCTTTGCAAAAATTCATGAAATAAAAAGCTCCGTGTGGTTTGTGAAGAGATTTAAATGATTAATTACACCAACAGAGCAGGTTGTAAACATATCCCAGAAAAGAGAAACAATTCTGTTTGAAAGATTTTGATTGGATTTTAGGAAGGAATTCTACCCTGTGAGGGTGGGGAGGCCCTGGAATGGAATTTGAGAAAAGCTGTGGCTGTCCCATCCTGGAAGTGTGCAAGGCCAGGTTGGAGAGGGCTTGGAGCAATCTGGGATAGTGGAAGGTGTTCCCCATGGCAGGGGTTGGAACTGGATGGTTTTGAAGGTCCCTTCCAACCCAAACCATCCTATTATTCCATTAAATATTCTTAATCCATGAATAAGGGAGAACTACAAAGGATGCTTCAGCTCCCACCCCACCTTCATCCTACTGCAGCCTGAGAAAAGTCTGTAAAACTCCATAATTCACCAAAAATGGCCCTTGGAACAGCACTTCCATCCACATGTTGGGAAGAGCAGCTGAATTCTCTCCCAGACCAGCCCAGGGAACTGGACCACAGATTCCAGAGCCGCTTTCCAACCTCATGTGTAATTCCAGATCTGGATCCATAGTGGGAGGCAACTCTCTTTTATTTCTGCTTTCCCCTGGAACACCTCTCATTAGACCTCAGCTGCTGTCACATCCAGCTGGATATCTTTCCAAATATCAGCAAGAGTTTCCATTCTGCCTTGGATTTCTGTGCTGGGTCCAAGTCCTTTCCACTTTGTTTGCAAAGGGGACCATGGCATTGCCATAGGGAGCAGAGATTTGCAAATCCATAACCATGGCCTGGTGACACAGCCCTGCCCTCGAGGGCCTGAGTCACAATGACACAGCCTTGAAGTCAAAGATAATCCCCTTACATAACCACTGTATTCTCCTCGGATTGAAGGAAGTCATCCAGATTTGTTTTTAAAATAAGTTTTGAAAAGAACTTCCTGGATTTTATGAGCGCACATTTCTGCTTCCTGGTCTGGGCACACGCACAGCTCTGCTTGCAAACTGGGATGCTCACTCTGGGCACAGTTATCTGGGGTTTTTGTCCCAGGAAATAAGGTAGCACTGGATTAACAGGCTGGGAGAGCTGGGAAAGTTCGTGTGGAGAAAAAAAGGCTCCAGGGAGATCTTAGAGTCCCTTCCAGTGGCAGAGCTCCAAGAGAGCTGGAGAGGGACTTTGGGCAAGGGATGGAGTGCCAGGACAACAGGGAATGTCTAAACTGGAATAGGGTAAAGTTAGACGGGATATTGGGAAGGAATTTTTCCCTGTGAGGGTGGGCAGGCCCTGGCACAGATTGCCCAGAGAAGCTGTGGCTGCCCCATCCATGGAAATGTTCATGGTAAGGATGAACGAGGTTTTGAACAACGTGGTCTAGTGGGAGGGGTCCCTGTCCCAGGGAATTTGAGGGATACACTTCCAGAGGGAGCAACTCAAGCAGCGCAGAAATTCAGAGTTCATGTTTTCAGCAGCAGCAGCAAAGGGCTTTTTTATGCAGGGACACAAAAGAACCTCAGTGCCTCCTCCTCGGATGTCACTGAAGGGCTCTGCAATCCCAGCAGGAAATCACAACTGCCTCTGCCTCTTGGAACATTTCCTCCAAGGAAGAATTAACGAACACAGTGGACCGAATCTATCCTGTGAGGACTGGAAGCAAGACACAGATCCGACACAGATCCCTGTTTCTCATGCCAGTCCGGAGCCAGCAGTGAAACCTTCTGGCAGGGCTGTTTGCTGATCCTCAGATTCCTGTGCTATATCCTGCAGTCACCAAGCTGGATTTTACCTGGAGGGCTTCCAAGAGGGAATTCACCTATCTTCACCTCTCGGGAAAAGGGAGAAAGCAAAATATATTCACAGAAATATTGTAGGGAGCTTAGCTCTGTGTACAGTGAGGCTGTGTTTATCCAGAGTCCTGCCTGATTCCTACTGCTCCCGAGGGAATCTGCTCAGACAGCTCCAGGCCCATGGGAAAGGCTCTCAGGCTGGTGGATGAAGCAACGAACCAGAGCCAGGTTGTTCTACAAAAATTCATGCCTGTGCTGAGCTAGGAGGAAAACACAGATCACTTTGTTTTTTCCCATTAAGAAAAAATTAGGTGGCAACTCATCCCAGCTCCGTAAAAGTATCAGGAAGGTGTGAGATGGATGCTGCTCCAAAGCCAGACTCCACTTACCAAGGGAATTCCTGCCCGATCTCCTCAGAGAGCTTTTGGACAAGTTATCCATGTCTCCCTGAAGTTCTCCTCACTTTACGTGTGAAACATGAACCGTTGTCCTCTCCCAGCATTTCAGAGAAGGTCTAGAAAAGATTGAGCCAAACTCTTCCAAAGATTCACCATTGACAGGACAAGAGGCAAACCCAAGGGGTGGGGAGGGCTTGGGAGAAAGGCCAGAAGTGAGCAAAAGGCTCATTCCTAAAAAAATGCAGGGAAACCTTCAGGGAGAGCCTTCAACAGTCCCCAGGAGTGAGGAGGATCAGAAAAAACAGATGGACCTCGAGGTCAAGTGGATGAGGAGGGAATTAAATTTCAGCAAAAACAAACCAAAAAAATCCTTCTGTGGCTGTTGGGGGGAAATAAATAATCAGAGACGTTTCCAGAAGTAGGAAGGGGAGAACAGCTTCACACCAGGTGGAACAGAGCTAATGTATTAACTAATATATTCATTTTTATATCAGAAAAGATACAAATCACCAAGAGGTTTGGGTTGATATTTAACCACAAAGCATCACCCTGTGGCTGGAAAGCTCCACTTCGCTGCGGAGGGAGCAACTCCAAAGCCTCACCCACACAGATTTTCTGCCTTTCAGAGCAGATCTCCTCCCGGAGCCGTGATCCCTGCCGGGAACAGCTGGAATGAAGGAAACATGCTGCCAAACTGGCCAGAGATCAAAGGGGTGAAGCATCCGTGGCCAATGAAGGGAGGGGAGGATCAGCTCCTCGGCGTGCAGCTCCTCAAAGCAATGATGGCTCCAGTTCAGTCACGGAGACGTGGCTGCAATCAGCCGTGTCTGATGATTTTTGGGAGGGTGGGGACCTCAAAAAATCTCAGTGGTTCAAGAGAATCATAAATGGGAAGGTTGAAGGACATTGAACAATTCCACCGCTTACCGCAAACGGAATCGCGGGACAGTGTTGGGAATTCCTGGTTTTTTTGAGTCAACCCACTTGGCTCCAGCATCTGTGGCTTTGGCAGAGCTGGAGAAATCTCCACCAGGAAGTGCTCAGAGTTACACAGAATCATGGAATGGTTTGAGTTGGAAGAGACCTTCAAGATTATCTCATTGATGCCGGTGATTTAAGGCATCATCATTCCAGCCCGTGCCATGGACAGGGACACCTTCCACTATCCCAGGTGGCTCCAAACCCCATCCAACACTTCCTGGCAGCGACAGATTCTTTGGGAAACCTGCACCAGGGCTTCATCATTCTCCCACGGAAGAATTTCTTCCTAGTGTATGTTCCTTGTGGAATGCCTGGAAATATTAGTGTTTGCTTTCCAGTGATCCCAGCGAGGGCATCATCATTTACAGCGAGCTCAGGTTGGAAAGGCAACCTCAGAAGGTTCCTAATCCAATTTTCTGACCAAATCTCCCAATTTTGAGGAAAGCCCAGGTCTCTAAGGGCTTCATCCATCCAGGCCATGAAAACTTCCAAGGATGGGAATTGTACCACCTCTCTTGGAAACCACATGTGCCACATGGAAGACTTTAAATCAGATTTTGATTTATTATTCCAAATATCAGGAGCAGGGTGATAATTGGAGGGGGATATTTTTGCTGGGTCTTGGAAAGGAGGTTATAGAAAAGTGCAGAACCAGAGCAGGATGGATCAAAATGTGACCAACACACAAGGAATTGAAGATGATGCTCTGGAGGACTAAAGCAAAAAGGGAAGTCATTCCACTGATCTCCAAATTCAGAGACAAGCCATCACACTAATCACTCAATATTCCCAGTAAAGAGAAATTTGTACAAAGGGAGTTGATGGAAGAAATGTTGATGGAGAGCCACTTCCAGTGCGGGATAATGGCAAATGTCTCATCCATCTGCTGTGGGACTGACCACAAAACCTAACTCTATAAAATATACTGAAAGGTGGAGTTTGGGAACAAAAAAAGGAAAATTAAATGTGATCACCACAGGTTTAACACAAGATTCTTTTTATTCTTCTCAAAAGGGTACAGAGAACATGAGACTTTAACCTCCCTCGATCAGATCATTGGCACAGGAAATTTATTCTCCTGCCTCATACTTTGGACACTGAAGTGTCTCCTTAATTGTTTAGGTACAATGAAGGAGGTCTAGGAAGAACAGCACAAAATGACAGAGTGGAGAGGACCTACTCTAAAGAAGTAGGGAAGGTTTTTTGCCTTAAATGTCCTTCACACATTTGAATTTTGTACTTCAAACGCAACCAGGCACAGCAAAGACAATCCACAATTAATTTTGTGGGAGTTGTTGAAAAATCAATTAAAAAATTGACTTGGGCCTTCCTGAGTTTTCTTCTCTCTTGGTTGTGGGAAAAGAGTGGATACTAAAAAAACAATTTTTGGGAGCTGTTGAGGGCTGTTCATGAGGCATCCGCATGAAAATTTGGGCTGGCGGGGGATTATTTTCTTCATGGAATTTTCAGAATGAACGACCCTCACAGTCTAGTCCAGAGAAAGGCACAGAGGGAACTTGCCAGGATCCCAACTGGCACGAAGCTGATCCTCAGACTTTCTGCACCGTCAGTGTTGCACAAGTCAGAGTAGCAGCAGGTGACAGGACGTGTCATCCCAATGCCATCCACGTCGGAGGGGACACAGGTGTCGGAGCACATCTTGGTGACAGTCGAGACTCCCGTGAAGGGATAAACTACAACAAAGAGAGAAAAAAAGGGAACGATTAGGACTGGGAGAAATGGAGGAGAGCCATCCTTGTCCTAGTGAAAGCATTACCATTCTCTTTTGTCTTGTGATGATCAGGAATTGGCAGCACAGAATTATGGAATGGTTTGGGTTGGAAAGGACCTTAAAGATCATCTCATTCCACCCCATGCCACAGGCAGGGACACTTTCCACTATCCCAGGTTGATCCAAACCCCAACCAACCTGGACTTGGACACTTCCAGGGATGGGGCAGCCACAGCTTCTCTGGGCAGCCTGTGCCAGGGCCTCCCCACCCTCACAGAGAAAAATTTCTTCCTAATATCCAATCTAAACTTACCCTCTTTAAGTTTAAAGCCATTCCCTGTTTTCCTATCACCACGCAACCTTGTAAAAAATTTAAATCTTATTTCTGAGCATTAACCAGGAGCTCGCATTCCCAAATATTCCCTGACAAAAACGCTGCTTCCCACAACAACAGCAGAACTGGAGCTCCCACGGAAACTCCTTTCCACATTTAAGGGGGAAGAGGAATTGCTCTCCACAACAGCAGTTTCACTGCAGAAACACTGATTCACGTCAAAATTATGGACAAAGAAGGAATTCTCCTTACCATCCTCCAGGGAATACATGGTAGTCTTGCACATGATCTCAGCCGCTGTGCAGTTCTCAATTGTCAGGCACTTCTCAACTGGGGTCAGCTCCCTGCACGTGTAACACTGCAAGGAGTGTCCTGTGAGGAGGGAAAACAGGAGGTTGGAAAAGATGAGGATGGAAAACACGAGGATGGCCTCAGTGTGGATTCTGTCTGTGCCCCTCCAGGTACCTCTTCGGAGGAATTTTCTAAAACAATCACGCTGAGAATGGGAATGCAATAATAGAATGTGTTTAGACCGATGGGAATGAGAAACACAAAAGTCTGGTGGTCAAAGCACAGCCTCAGATTGGTTTCAGACCCCTTGTGATGAGTCAAATAAGACACAGCCACACATGGAGGGGACCCCGTGACACAGGAAAGACCTTAGGGCTGATTTCTTTCTCTGTTTTCTGGATCTACTTCTGTCCTTGACTTTAGTAGAGCATCAGAAAGAGATCCCAGACTCCCAAACTCCCAGCATCACAGAATGATGGGGGTTGGAAGGGGCACCTGGAGCTCCACGAATCCAATCCCTGCGCTCAAGCAGGACCAGCTAAACCCTCTTGTCCAGAAGTGTCTCCAAGTGGGGTTTTAATGTCTCCAAGGATGGACATTCCAGAGCTGACCAGGGAAACCTCTGCCAGTGCTCACTCGCCCTCACAGTAATGAAGTGTTTCCTGAGGTTTCCTGTGTTTCAGTTTGTGTCCTTTCCCTGGTCCTAGCACTGGGAATCGCTGAAAGGAGCCTGGCTCCATCCTCTTTGCTCTCTCCCTTCAGGAATTTATTGACATTTATAAGATTCCCAATTTGAACCTTCACTTCTCCAGCCTGAGCAGTCCCAGCTTTTCCTCGGAAGAGAGGCGTTCATCCAGCCCATGCCTCAACTACTTGTCCATGAGGATCTCTGAACAGGTTTCCCAAACAGGATGTGGACTTCCCCAACCCTGGAAGTGTCCAAGGCCAGGTTGGATGGAGCTTGGAGCAATCTGGGATAGTGGAAGGTGCCCCTGTCCACGGCACAGGGTGGAACTGGATGGTTTGTAGGTCCCTTCCAACTCAAACCATTCCCTGATTCCATGGTCGTATAGGAGAGAGCATCAAAGTCCTTCCTGAAGCCCAGCTGGAAAATACCCACAGTTCACCCCTTCTTCCAGCTCAGACACTTTATCACAGAAGTTTTTCAGGTCAGGTTTATTTGGCCAGGTTTATCCCCTTGCTGAAGGATCTGGATACACACACAAAAACATCAGACTTGAATGGAAGTTGCAGCAGGAAGAATTTCCTCTGGTGCTGTGCACTCTGCCAGCTCTTTCCAAAGGCTGGGAATGTGCCCCAGACAGAAGGAATTTGTCTCCATCAAATCCATTGAGCCGCAAGAACAAACTGAGCACAACCCTTCCCCTGTGCTGAGATTCTTGGTTTGTGAAAAGAATGTGAGGGAATATTTTAAATCATGGAATGGCTTGGGTTGGAAGGGACCTTCAAGATCTTCCAGTTCCACTCCCTGCCGTGGACAAGGACATCTTCCACTATCCCAGGTTGCTCCAAGCCCCATCCAACCTGGCCTGGAACACTTCCAGGCATGAGGCAGCCACAGCTTCTCTGGAAAAACTGTGCCAGGGCCTAACCACCTGGACAGAGAAGAATCAAACCTGACAGAAACCCCACAAATGAATTGCATGGGGACATGTTCTGCTCTAGACAGAGACCACAGAAACAAAACTTGGCACTCAAGACTCGAAATCCATCCTGATCCAGCTCCTCCTGCCTCGTCCCTCACCAGTTCAGAGATGTTCCTCATCCCTGTTAAGCTGTAAAGCCCTTGAGAGCTGCAGGTGACTCTCAGCTCCTACAACCACAGAGTAACCATAGCCTAAATCCTTCAGTGCCTAAAGTCTTCTGAGATGGAGAAATTTTAGAGAAAAAACACTGAAGAGCACATATTGTTGTGACACAGAGCACTCCAAGTTAAAGATTTAAAATCAAAACAGTGTCTGATGCTTCCTATGCTCCAAAAAAGCCAATTTTGTACAAGTTTTCAGGACATTTTGTTCTCTGTGGGTTTTTCTGAGGAACCCAACACTTGATCTAGGTTGTTTCCTCTGGGTCCTCTCTTCCACTCCCAGCAGACACCTCGAGGTGTGTTTTACAACCTTGGCAATGCATTTTGGTAACCATCACAGCCCAGCAGCCCCTCTTTGGTCTGGGAATCTCTTGTCACCCTGTCTGCGTGACATTCCTGCACAAACTCCCTTAAATCCCACCGAAAAGGTGAAATGATTCAGCTCCTCTCAGCACAACTCCAACAGGATCTCCACAGGCTCAGGCAAACAAATCACCCTATGAAAATAGACACCATCCTAGCTAATGAGCCAGAAAAAGCCCTTTTCTAAACAAACACAGCGATTTTCCTGCTTTTATTGAAAGCAAACTTCACTCTCTTGCTTTGCCCATTGCGACCTGATGCTTTGTTTGCATTAATTCCACATCTGACACTTGTGAAATTCATCTTTAGGAGGAAGCATCGTTTTTAGTCTCACATTTCATGATCCTGGACAAATCCAACCCACAGGATTTGTGTTCCTCTCTGAAAAGAAAATCAAACAGGCCACCACCTGTTCCTCCCCTGCAGAATCTGCTCAGCAATGAGGGAGGAAGGAAAATTCCTTGCATAAGAAGGAAATAAATAGGAATTAAAAAATCCCAACATAGCTCCACATCCCAGCCAGGCACAGATAAAATCAGACCTGGCACTGTCTGGATCAGAGAATATCCCAATGAACACTGATCCCGGACTGATCCTACTCAGGATTTACCTTGGACATCCATTGAACACCAACGGAGTTTGGGATCATCAGGTTTTGCCCAAGGAATTGTGATGGTAAAAGCAAGGGAATAATAGGGATAGAGAGGATGGAGGGAGGATTGTGGAATCATGGAATAGAATCGCAGAATGATTTGGGTTGGAAAGAACCTTCAGGATCACCTCCTTCCACCCCTGCCATGGGCAGGAACACCTTCCACTATCCCAGGCCACTCCAAGCCCTGCACATCCTGGCCTTGAACACTTCCAGGGATAGGCATCCACAACTTTTTGGGATAACCTGTTTCAGTGTCTCACTCAGGATGATTTTTAAGGTCCCTCCCAAGCCAAACCATTTTATGATTCCATGACAAACGTCAACCCCGTGGTACCTGCAGTGTACCACCAGCAGTGTCCCAGCTTCTCCTCCCCAGTTCTAACAGCTAAAATCGGATAAATCACACATGGAACAGACTTCGGAGAGATCCCACACACACTGCATGGAACTGACTTCCAGGGCTAAGTATCAAAAAAGGTACAGAAAGTTAAAACAACATTAAAAAAATGGAGAGTGAGATTGAGCACAAACATGGAAAAAGTGAGAGTGGGAATTTACCTTAAAGGAATGACGTGGTTTAATCACCCTCTGCCTTGTGACACCCCCTAAAGAGCCTGACCTGACAATCCCAATGACACCACCACCATCCTGAACATCCAGAAATACTCCAAAGACAGATTTTTTTTTTTCCTGAAAGCTGCCTAAAGTGGGAGACGTGGCTTTCAGAGGGAACAGGGCTCATCCTATCCCATCATGCTGCATCTCCTGAAGGAGTCTGGACAAATCCCAGCAGGAACTCACCGAAATCCATGCAAGTGACAGCAGCCAAGAGAAGAAACAGAAACACCTTCATCTTGCACAGCCCTCGTTGCCTGCTCACGGGGTTGTCACCACTCTTTGCCAGTGTCACACGTCCTGGTGGCTTGCCATGTACCGGTTCTGTCCCCAGATCCAAATCTACTGGAAAAACGAGTCTCATTGAGCTATAAACGAATTGAAGGAGCTCCAAAGCAGGCCCCACCTCTTGCTACTCCGTCATCTCTTTTCATGTTCCTTGAAGAAGAAAATTCAGCTTCACAGTGTGGACAATGGCTGGGATTGGTTAAACCGGGTGTTTTGTGTCCAAGCAGGATGTGGAAGGTGTTAAATAATTCTGGTGTCCAGGTCTTGTTTTGCAGGTTGGGGAATGCTTCCTCTCATTTTTTGGAGTGGTTTCAAGAAATCTTGGGGGGAAAAAAAGCATTGGTGACTGGGAATATCAAGGAATTGAGGCTTATAGATTTTTCTCCTCTGTGTTTTTACCTTCAGTGAACCAGAGTTTTTACCTTAAGATAAACCAGAGTTTATCAGGAGGAGGAGAATCATGGAATGGTTTGGATTCAAAGGGATCATCTCATTCCAAACCCTCTCCATGGCCAGGGACACCTTCCACTAAACCAGGTTGCTCCAGGTCTCATCCAGCCTGGTATTGAAGTGGAAATCTGACTTTCAATCCCTTACCCACTGGAAAAAGCATGGAGCACTGAGAAAAAAACAGGACCAGGACCTGAAAATTTGGGCCAAGGAAATCCCTCATTATCCTGAGGAAGGATGGAATGGAGAAGCTCCTCTGCTCTGAGCCAACCTTCTCCCAGTGTGGTTCCAATCTCACAATTTTTTGCTTCCCAAACACTTTTCCCATTCCCAACCCTGCTGCCTCAGGCATCTGCTGGATTTTCCTGCGCCTCAGGCCAGCTCCATGCTAGGAAATCCTCCTCCAATATGGGATAAGCAAGTTAGAGTGTGGAATTCAAAAACTGAGAGGGAAGAGCCTCGTGGTGGCTGTGCCAGGCGCCCTCCCAACACAGACTTTTACTAAGGAAGGGGGAAAAGCTGAATCCAAGATGGCTTTGGAGATATTCCCACCACCTTTGTTATTCTACCATTTAAAGAACTTTATTCAGGGTTATTCACTTGAACTCTTGGAATCACAGAATCGTTAAGGCTGGGAAAGATGTCAAGATGATCCCATCCAGCTGTCAACTCAGCACCATTAAACCCTGCCTTCAAGTGCCATATCCATGGGGTTTTTGAAATTTCCAGGGATGTGACTCCACCACTTCCCTGGTCAGCCTGTCCCAATACCCGACAACACTTTCTGTAAAGGAAGTTTCCCTAATATCCAATTAAAACCTTCCCTGGTACAACTTGAGGCCAATTTGCCTTGTCCTGCCATGGAATGTTAAAAGATTTTCTATGAATTCTGGATAAACAACGCAATCATCATCTCGCCACATCTAAAGTTCTAGAATCATTGAATGGTTTGGGTTGGAAGGGAATTTAAAGGCCATCCAGCCCCAATCCCCTGGACACCTTCCACTATCCCAGGCTGCTCCAAGCCCTGTCCAACCTGGCCTCGGAGACTTTCAGGGATAGGACAGCCACAGCTTCTCTCAAATTCCATTCCAGGGCCTCACCACCCTCACGGGGAAGAATTTTTCCCTAATATCCAATCTAAAGGTGGTCTCAATATTTCAGCAATCCCTGTTTTTTTTCCAAACCACTTCTGGGTGACGTCCATCCTCAGGAATTCCGATGGATTGTTTTTACAGTTGCCTCTCTAACACAGTAATTACGTAGATTATGAGAGCTAAGCAGTTATTTCCAGCCCCAAAATTACCTAGGGGAAGACATTTAGGTATATTCCCAGAGCCCGGCATTCCTCATGTTCAGCAGAAAATGTTATAATCCTATTAAAAGGGCGAAATCCTCTGATGACGTTTGCCTTGTTCTTAGGAAAAAAAAAAAAAAATTAAAAAAAAGGATGGGGTGTGGCTTCTGGTTTCTGGTATTAAGTGGCCTCAAACAATGTGTGCTAAATGAGAGGTTTCACCTGCACAGCTGAAATGTGATCTCCCTCGCCTTAGAAAATCTTGGATGGAAGAATCCCTGCCACCACCCTGCTCTAAATCCCGTTCCCTCCTTTCCTCCGGAGGGTGGTTTTGGGGGATGTCAACACACCCTGTTTATGGTTTCAGTTGATCTTATCTGAGTCCTGAAATGTTTCCTCTTTTATGCACACCCTGTGTTGCTGCTTTGCAGGGCTGGCAACTCACCCGTAAAATAACAAGGACTAATGGGAACATCTAAATATTGTTTTGTTGGATTTCTTTTATTGTTTTGTGGGAAGACACAACCTCTTGTAGTGGGGGGGTTCCCCCTAATTACAGGAAAAAAAAATTTAAAAGACACAATCTGCATAAATCTGCCTCATCACGAGATGTATTAAAAAAAGAAAAAAAAAAAAAAAGACTTTTTTAGTGTCTCTGTTCAAAAGGAAAATAATAACCCTCCACATTTCGGGTGAGTTTGTTGTCATAAATAAAAGGAGAAGTTCAGCCAAATGTTTACTTCCAGCCCGGGAATCCTGTGCCAAAACCCTTTCCTGTGCTACCTTGCCAGCTGAGGCGGTCTCAGGGTGGAGGCATCTTCATCAGACCTGCATCCAGTCTGGAAATCTCCAAATCCCACAGCCTCCCAGGCTGCCCAATTCCTGGCTGAGTGGGTCCATTGCAAGTCCTAAAATTTCCCATCCACCTCCAGGGCAGAGTTTCAGGGACCAAGGGCTGTAGGCACTGAGAGCCTTCTTGACTTAATTATTTTGAGCTCTCCATATTCATTATTCTAATCAGCTCCTGCTGTATCTCGTATGAATCCCAAGTTTCCAGAGCAGGCAGATGCAGGAGCGAAAGATGGGATTGGGTTTAAGGGTGGAGGGGTGCTGACATGGAATTGTCACATCCTGCAGCTTTTGCTGGATGGGAATTTGCAGATCATCTTATTCCAGCCCCTGCCATGGCCAGGAACACTTTCCACTATCCCTGGTGGCTCCAAGCCCTGTCCAACCTGGCCTTGGACACTTCCAGGGATAGGACAGCCACAGCTTCTCTGGGAATTCCATTCCAGGACCTCACCAGCCTCACAAGGAAGGATTTCTTCCCAATATCCCACCTAACTCTGCCCTCTGGCAGTGGGAAGCCATTCCCTGTGTCCTGTCCCTCCATCCCATGTCCCCAGTCCCTCTCCAGCTCTCCTGGAGCCCCTTTAGGCACTGGAAGAGGCTCTGAGATCTTCCTGGAGCCTTCCCTTCTCCAGGCTGGACATTCCCAGCTCTCCCAGCCTGGCTCCATGGCAGAGGAGCTCCAGCCCTTGGAGCATTTCCGTGGTCTCCCCTGGACTCACTCCAGCAGCTCCATGGGTCAGGGATGAAAGGCACTCCCGAAAGCAGCAAGGGTGATTTGCTCTGAGCAATGAACTGCTGCTGTGCAGACGCCAGGGATTAAATCACCGTGAATTTCACCACTGGGACATCACAGTCCCCACCAGTCCCTCACAGAAACCAACTTTCTCCAGAAATGAGATTCTTGCACAAGGAAAAGAGGAATTAAGCAGGTATCCCTGCTCTTCTCCATCTCCTCCATTAATAAGGAATGTCTTTAAAAGTTTAAGAGAAACCTGGAAAAGAGAAGTGAAAAATAAAGAATGCCAAGCCTGAATCTGGCCTATCCCTATGAATAATGAGACAGGAATCCAACCCTGCAGCTCCTTTAGAGCCCTTTTCACTAAGGCACCACTCATTAGCTCATTAGTCACAGCAGCCTTATTCCTACTAATTGATTTTACTACAATTCCCTACAATGCATGGCCAGGATCCAACGTGTCTCTGCCTGGCTTTAAAACCATTGCATCGGCACAGCTTTGGAGACATCCCATCCCTCTCCCAAGCCTCTGGAGCGTGAAAATGTCAGGTGATTCCCATAACTGAGCTTCAGGAAGGTGCCCTTAGGGGAAGGACATGTGTCCCCTCAGTGTGACAAAGCCACAGGCTGAGAGGATGCGGCTGAGCAGAGTTGTGGCTTTCACACCTGGGAGCAGGTGGGTCTGTCTGACATGGATTGGATCTGCAGATGGATCCAGGAGGTTTGGCAGCTCTCTCGGCACCGATTTCCACCCTGGCGCTGAAATGGGACAAGGAATCGTGGAATGGTTTGGGTTGGAAATGACCTTCAAGGTCATCCCATGAATGGAACGGCCTGGGCTGGAAGGGAATTTAAAGATCCAGTTTCATATCCTGTCGTGGATAGGGACACCTTCCACTGTCCCGGGCTGCTCCAAGCCCTGTCCAACCTGGCCTTGAAGGGATGGGCAGCCACAGCTTCTCTGGGAATTCCAGGGCCTCTCCACCCTCACAGTGGGGAATTTGTTCCCAATATCCCATCTAACCCTGCCTGCTGGCACTGGGAAGCCATTCCCCCTTGTCCTGTCCCTCCATCCCTTGTCCCAAGTCCCTCTCCAGCTCTCCTGGAGCTCTTTAGGCACTGTGGAAGGGGCTCTGAGATCTCCGTGGAGCTTTCTCTTCTCCAGGTGAACACCCCTAGCTCTCCCAGCCTGGCTCCAGAGCAGAGGGACTCCAGCCCTTGGAGCATCTCCGTGGCCTCCTCTGGAGTCGCTCCAGCAGCTCCATGTCCCTGTGCTGAGGCCCTGAGGGCTGGACACAGAACTCCAGGTAGGATCTACAGGGAGCAGAGAACAGGGAGGGAATGCCATCCCTTGACCTGCTGAACACTCTCCTTTTGGCTCATCCCAGGCTCTGTTGGCCCCTGGCCCCAACACAGACCTGAGAAAATGTGATTAATGCCAGAACTGGGGCCGACAGGTGAGACCACCCCACAAAGGGCTCCTTGACTCTGCTGCTCATCCCAAATTCCCACCAGACCTCGCCAGATCCCCCTCTCTGCCCCAGCCGTGCGCTCTGAGCTGCACCTGAGGCTCGGCGATGCTTTGGATGCTCCCCAGCACAAGAAGGCAGGAACAACATGATTTATTTTTATAAGGAGTCCTGTTGCCTCCAGGTAATCATTCACCTGCTTTTTTATTTTTTTTTCCCAACCTGTTTTTCTCCCTCTTTGAATTCCATGCAGGTACCTCTTATCTCTAGGTTATTATTTAGATTAACCTCTGTGTAGCTCTTAACTCTTTCTGGGTGAGACCTTCCCATCCAACACTTCCCTGGCCGGTGATCAGCACACGGATCCAGCGATTCCATGGGGGAATCTCAGAGGAGTTAATAATTCCTAAAGTGTGTTTATGATGCGCAGAGAAAGGATTGATCATATATTTATAACCAGTAGGCATTTCAATTCCTTCCCTATCAATTCTTTTCTAACTCTCTTTTGTTCTTTTTGCTTCCAAGCGGAGAAATTTTCTCTTCCCGTCAACTCCGACTGAGGCAGCAATCACTTGTTTGGAGCTGATTTGCTCCATCCAGCCTTTCCAAGGCATTGTTAGTGATGCAGGAATGTAAATCACTCTCTCAGTGCAGCTGTCATGTGCCTTAATTATCTCCTGCCTTCGTTCCAGACTTAATCCAAGGAACAGGAGATACTTTCCTACCTGAGTCACTTCTCGCTGACCCAGAAGGGAAGAACAAGGACAACACGTGTAAAACACTAAATAACCCGACTGAAAAGCACCAGCTTTGCCTCCAGGCCCTTTTCATTTCCCTCTAATCCTGCGGAGCTTGGCATTGAAGCTGGAAATATCCACGTTTCTGGCTGCTGGGAGCTGCACAAACCAGTAGAAAACCGAAGCGAAGGTTCCACTGCCCAGGTGAGAGGCTCAGTGTGTCCAGCACCAAAAAAGAGCCCAGGTTTGGCCTCTAGATGCCTGAAGGTGCTTCTGATCCCAAAGTTGTGGCTCCCAGAGCATTTCTCCCCGGGAAAGGTGAGGAAAACAAAACCTCTTCTGTGAGGAAAGGCTGAATTAGGATTGTTCAGCCTGGAGAAGAGAAGGCTCTGGAGAGACCTTAGAGCCTCTTCCAGTGCCTAAAGGAGCTCCAGGAGAGCTGGAGAGGGACTTGGGACAAGGGATGGAGGGACAGGACAAGAGGGAATGGCTTCAAATAAAAGAAGGCAGTTGGGAATGTGAGGCTTTTTTCCAATTTTCTGGAAAAGGCCTTATCTAATTCCATCTGGGCAGGTGATTGTTATCAGATACCCACGACAGCATCACCTGTCCTGATCCACCACCCCTTCTTCCTGCCCAGCCAGAGCCCAGCCACGGCAGAACTCGATTCTCTGAGCTGCCCCACCACGTCCCTGTGATCCCAACCTTCCGTGTGGACTGGAACACGGATTCGACCCCAGGCAACACGAGGAGTTGTGAGACAGATGGATTTGTTCGGCCTGGAAAACAGGCAGGGAAGGGAGGGCTCAGGGGGCTCCGCAGCATCTGTCATGGAAAAGGGTCAGAGGGAGGTCCTGGCTGGATTTATTCCTGGTCCACAGGTTCCAAATGAACTCCTTTCTCCCCTTAGGAGAAGGGGCTGGTGGTCCTGGGATGTCAGTGCTCCCATCCCAGTGCATCCCGAGGGAACGCACTGGCAGAACTGGGACCTGCCGCTGCCACCTCCTGACAAGAAAAGAAAGTGCAAATCCCTCCTCCCAGCCCATTTCCCGGGAAAGGAAGGAATTTTCAGGGTAATTTCGGTATTTTTCAATTTTCACCGTTCCCAAAATTCGAGTTTTGTAGCTTATTCCAACCAGCTTTAGGACGAGAAACCTCCACGTGAAAATAAAATAAGGAGAAAAATTCCTTTTATTTAAATTTCCTTGAACAAACTACCAGTGGAATTCCAACACCTTGTCCTTACAGAGACCCTGAGCACTGCAAAGCGGTCACAGGCAAGGTGCCACCAGCCCTTATCTCCTGAGCGCTCACATTTTTTGTTATCTTTCATCATTGGGACTGCAGTACTAAATGGGTTCTGCTGCTGGGACCAGCAGGTTGAGCTGGTCTGAGCTCAGGTGCAAAACTCAGCCTCTGGAGCGAGGACGGGTGAGTGAATCCCCAGAATCTGAGCAATGAGAGATGGAATCTGAGCCCGGAACACCTGTGGAAAACACCTGATTTAGCTCCGGGTGACAAAGCGTGACAAGAATCCGTGCGAAATTCAATCCACCCAGTTGCTGGTGTTAATCGGAGTGGAGCAGCGAGCACGGAGCTACTCACATCTCTTCCTCCATGAGTTTGGTGCTGCTCACACCTTTTCCCCCAGGAGTTCGGAGCTGTTTGTGTCACATTTCCATGCAACCTTAATTCCTACAAAAAGAACGAGTTTCTGAAGTCAGCTCAGGTGGCCAAGTGCTCCCTGTATCCCAGGAAAGGTCAGATCGTGGAGACTCAGGCACGTTGTGCAACATCTTAAATCTCTTTTTCTTGGGAAGGGATAAGCAGGAAGGTTGGAACATGTTCCCACAGCCACGTAGAGCACCTCCTGTCTTCCCAGCCTCCTCCCGTCTGTCCAGCTTCCCCTCATCCTTCCAGCCTCCTGCAGCCTGGAGGTGCCATCTCTCCCTTTATCCCCCACGATCTCCCAAAATCCACGGACTGGGGAGGAAAGGAAGCAGAAGGAAAGAAAGTGGAGAGGGTCAGCACCGGCAGGAAGGTGGAGCTCTCAGTTCAGTCAGTTCTTTGCCTCCCTTCAGCACCACTCCAATTTTAAATTCTCAACTCTCTTCCTACACACCTTTCTTAGATCCTCCGTGTGATTCCCCAGTGAATCAGCTTTTTGGAGACTCCTGTTCAGTTCCAGAGCGTTTCACTACTCCTAAACCTGTATTTGCCCCGGCTAGAGAGGGGGCATGTCCAGAGAGACAGTAAAAGGTAGGAATTAACCCTTCTACTCTGCCCTCATGAGATCGCACCAGGAATATTGCAGCCAGGTCTGGAGTCATAAGCACATAAATGGCAAAAATCTTCTGGAGCAAGTCCAGAGGTCACGGAGATGCTCCAAGGGCTAGAGCCCCTCTGCTCTGGAGCCAGGCTGGGAGAGCTGGGAATGTCCAGCCAGAAGAGGAGGCTCCAGGGAGACCTTAGAGCTCCTTCCAGTGCCTAAAGGGGCTCCAGGAGAGCTAGAGAGGGGCTTTGGACAAAGGATGGAGGGACAGGACACAGGGAATGGCTTCCCACTGCCAGAGGGCAGCGTTAGATGGGATATTGGGAAGGAATTGTTCCCTATGAAGGTGCTGAGGTCCTGGAATGGAATTCGAGAAAAGCTGTGGCTGCCCCATCCCTGGAAGTATCCAAGGCCAGGTTGGACAGGGCTTGGAGCGGCCTGGGACAGTGAAAGGTTTCCCTGCCCATGGCAGGCAGGTTGGAATTCCGTTATCCTGAAGGTCCCTTCCAACACAAACCATTCCAGGATCCTATGATGGAGAGGGCTGGAATTGTCCCAGTTCAAACCCATTTGGTGTCTCCCAGCCTGGGAAGGTCCAGCACAACCTTGGGATGCCAGGGAGGAACATCTGCAGAGCAAACAGGAGACGTGGAACCAGTTCCCTCAACTCTCCCAACACCTGAAATACAGAAAAGCCTGGGCAGAGAGAGGCAGATCCTCAGGGAGCAACATGAGCTGGGACATGGGTGACAATGTGAGGAGAAATATTGGGAATGCCAGGTAGGAGGGAGGTGCAGGTTCTTCTGTGACCCCCAGCTGTGCAATGTCCTCCAGTCCCCAAAATACCCCCAATCCCAAAAATCACTTGCAAGTCAGGCTATAAAATATGGATTGCAAGGAAGGAGGGCAGTGAAAATGAGCTTTTCCCAGGAAGGAGATAGTCCAGGCTGGGATCTTCCAGAGACAAGGAAAGATATTTTTATGTCTTTGCTTCAAAGAAACTCCTGAGCCCATCGCTGTTATGCTACATTTGTCTTACATTCCCCAGGGAATACAATCCCCTTCTCCCACGGGATCCAACCGGGATCCCCATAAAATCTTTGAACAAAAATGAAGATGAGCAGGGGGGAGTCTCCCGAGCAGCCAGCCCTGTGTCCGTGTGTCTGTGTGTGCATCTGTCCGGAGGCAGGAGCGGGGTCGGATCCCTGGGAGTGCAGGAAGAGGAGCAGCTGCCCACGGACACCCACACAGGGCCCCATATGATCCCAAAATATCTGCCCTCTCCCACAAGGAAGAGCCCAGGCTCCAAGGCCAAATCCCAGCTCCATTCCCAGCAGGGTCACGGGCAAGTCAAGGATATTTATGAGCTATTGAAGGCGAAGACAATCCCTGCTCTTTATCCATGCCCAGAACGAGATTCCAATGGCCTTGAGATGAAATGTAGGAATTTAACCCTCCTTTAGTCCCGAAATTCAGGCTGTCCTTTTACCCAGCCCATAACCCCCAGCCCTGAGGTTGGAATCCAATCCAAGCACTTTCACACAAAACAAGAGTTAATATCTGGAATATCAGCAGAACCACCCAAAAGTCTCATTCCAAGTGTATTTTTTTTTAATTAATTCCATATATTTTTATTAGAGTATAAGAAACAAGATGGAACGTACACTTCACTTATACTTAGGTTAATACATTTAAAGGGATGGATGCTTCTTTATCCCATTTATCCCATTACAATAAAGATAATACACAGTTACAAATCTCACAGATATGGATTAGTAAAATCAACATTTCAGTGGAACCACCTCAGATCGTCCAACAAAGCTGAAATAAAACATGTCAGCATTTTTTTCCCTGCAACATTTTATTGGCTTCATATATTTTCATTTGATGAAACAGGAGGATTAGGGCCGGGAAAAAAAGTGTTCCCATGGAAAATGTTAGAGCTGGGAAGCCACTTAAGCCTTTTATTTCTCAATTTCCACTCTCAGAGTAAAGCTGGACAAATTAAAACCTTCAATCTGCCTCTGCTGCTGCTGATTCTCTGCTTTGGGTGCAATTATTCAGTTCAAGGCAGCTCGTCCTCCTGCATTTCAGAGGTATGGGCTTCAAAGTTACTCCACCAAGTCTGGCAAAAGCCAGCAGGTGGCAGGACCAACCCAGGGCTTCACTTGCCTGGGCACCATGGGCATTCCCAAAATGCAAAATTGGGCATTTCTGTTCCCATTGTGTTCCACAGCCTCAGACAGGGGTGAAATAACTCTTCAGGATCAAGGATCCAGAGCTACCTTCATCCCAAATAGAGACCCACAGCAGCAAGAGACTTGGGATAGGGTCCTGAACCTCCAGGCATCCAGATGTGCACCACATCTGCTTTCCCCAGAGGGCATGGGCCCTATAACTCATTCCACGGACACACAGACCCCACCAGATCTTCCCACAGCCTCCTTTTTTCACAGCAAGTAAGGTCCCTGGGAGACAAATCCCTCCCGACAACCTCCAGCTTGAGGAAATCAACACCAGTCCAGGACATTCTTGGAGAAGCAAAGTGGATCCTCGGAGTAATAATTAAGCAACGGATCATTTGTTGGGTTGGAGCAAAGAAGTCTCATCAGGTTTGTGGTTTCCAAAAGAAATTCTGCCCTTAAAAAAGACAATTCCCAAAACCAGCAGGAAGAACTGTGTTCAATTTGAAGTCTTTCTCTTGGGCAAACAGCAAACCCCCAGATCCTGGGTGGGAAGGGCTGATGCCACCATGAAATTGGAGCATTTTTAGACAATCCACAAAAATTCGAGCCCTTGGTGGTGTAGTGGGAGATGGCAGCAGCTGCTGGTGAATTACAGCCATTTCCAGGATGGAAGCACTGAACGCATTTTCTCTGGAACATGCTCCAAAGTGGGCAGGTATTTCACTTCATCTCTTATTTAAAAAAAAAAAAAAAAAAAAAAAAAAA
>VZRL01003215.1:348522-411744 GCA_013397895.1 Origma solitaria
TTTTTTTTTTTTTTTTTGGTGTGTTTTCCAGGAAAGGGAGCTTGTGACCCAAGCTCTGTGTGAGTCCGTGGCTGGCTGCCCTTCTTCTCCTCCGTGACACCCCCAGCCCTCCCCACAGAGCTTTTCTGTCTCCCCTCAGCTGCAGCTCCCGCGGGGAGGGGAGGGAGCGGAGAGCTCAGAGGGCAAAACCAAACAAAGCTCCACACAATCGATGGTTTCTCTGCCAGGAACGTGGCTCTGCAGAAAGCTTCTCACAATCTCGGAGTGACAGGCGTTGGCAACAGCTGTGAGGTTGGTTTGGCCCCGGAAAAAAAAGAGGGGAATAGATATGGGGATGCCTTTTCCAGCTGAATGAGGTCCATGGGGAGGCAGTGTGAGGGCAGCTCCCAGCTCAGCGTGCTGCCCCCATTCCTTCCCATATCCTTCCCACCTTCCTTTCCTCCCTCAGCCACATCTTTCCCTCTCTGCCTCTCCCCCTTTTCTCTTTTCTCTCATTTCAAAATGTGAACCAAGACAGCAAAGAGCGTGAGGTGCAAGAAATTGCTGCCCACCAAGGCTGGAGAAATGTCCCCAATACTGCCAGAAATCAGCTTTCCCTTCGCTTGCTTGCTCATAAACAGATATTTGAAACCAAACTTGCTGTGGACAAAAACATTGATCTCCCAGCTGTGCTGAGACAACGGTGGAGCCATTCCCTGTGTTTCAGGCGGGGTGGGATGTTATTCTTCACAGTGCTTTGAAAGTAAGAGACAAAACTCTGCCTTCAAGGATCTCCTCAGAGCAATAATGATTTGAGGCCCGAACATGTCAAAAAGGCCATTTTTTCTGTGTTTTCTTAGGTGAGTTGTATGTCTGGGGACACTTTGGATTCAAGCAGGCTCAGGAAATCAATGGGAGTTCAGCGCCTGACTTATCTGGGCTCTCTCAAAAATCCCAGGGGAAGCTCAGCCACAACACATGAATCTTTGAGAGCAGAAATTATCCCAGAACAACACTTTTATTTCAACCATCGTGGGGAACTCTTCCAACCCCATCACAATCCATATGCAAAGATGTAAGTGACAGTGGCCAGGACACCCAGGGACATCACTCCGTGGCTGCTTTGCCTGCTGCTGACTCCGTTCACGTTGCACAAGGGTTTCTCACAGCAGGAAACATTCTGGGAGCTTTGGGTTTGTTGCTGGCCTGATGCTGGACATGTCGGAGAACACATCTTGGAGATCACGTATTTAGGCTTGTTGGGCTCTAGTGCAGAAGAGAAGGGGCGGGGGGGGGAAAAAGGAGGATGAAAAAGCATTGTTTAAGTATTTTCGTGGCTAAATCTGTTTTGGTGAGTAAAAGAAGGCCAGGCACTAATCCTCAAGGCAAATTTCATGGAATTGATCATAGAACCATGAAATGATTTGGGTTGGAAGGGACCTTAAAGATCATCCATGGGCAGGGACTCAGATTGCTCCAAGCCCCCTCCAACCTGGCCTTGGGCACTTCCAGGGATGGGGCAGCCACAGTGTCATAGAATCCTAGAACTGTTAAGGTTGGGAAAGACCTTGAAGATCACCAAGTCCAGCCATGACTTCTCAGGGCTCCATGTTTTGTCAGTCCTGAAGAGGAATTAGCACCTGGGGGTGGCTTTCAGTTCCAGCTGCCTGAAGTGATGCTCAGGCAGGGTCATTCCCTCCAGGATGGTTTTTCCTACACCGTAAATCCAAGGGAAATGTTCTGCATGACCTGATTTGGGATAAGAGCACACGGAGGAGGGCAAAGGAGGGCAACAAGGCTGGTGAGGGGCTTGGAGCACAAGCCCTATGAGGAACGTCTGAGGGAACTGGGGTTGTTTAGCCTGGAGAAAAGGAGACTCAGAGGCGACCTTATCACTCTCTACAACTTCTTGAAAGGTGGTTGTAGTGAGGTGGGGGTTGGTCTCTTTATCCAGACAACAACTGACAGAACAAGAGGACACAGTCTTAAGCTGCACCAAGGAAAATATAAGTTGGATATTAGAAAAAAGTTTTTTACAGAAAGAGTGATGAAATATTGGAATGGTCTACCCGGGGAGGTGGTGGAATCACCATCCCTGGACGTGTTTAAAAGGAGATTGGATGTGGCACTCGGTGCCATGGTTTAGTTTAGTTGAGGGTTGGGACACGGGTTGGACTCGATGATCTTGAAGGTCTCTTCCAACCTGGTGATTCTGTGATTCTGTGATTCTGTGAGGTGTTTGAGGGCACAGAGCCCCCAGGACAGACCTGAAGGATTGTGCATGGCACAAGGAGTCAGCCATGGCGCAGTTTGGCCAAAACACTTCTCAGAACAACTCTGGGAGTGGAATATCCACAGCCCCAGGCTTGAATCCACTCCCTGGTGCTGCTCCAAGTGTCTTCAGCATTTCCTCAATTCCTGGCAGGAATACTGAGTGTTTCCGGACACTCCAGTGACTGCAGGAGTGAGCTATAAGGTCTCCTAAAAGTTGATCAAGGCCAGTTGTTCTCATCCTGGGATGAAATCCCATTCCTGGGACTGCTGTCCTACACAGCAAACAAGGAGCTGTTCCCAAACCTACGTGTCCCGATGTCCTTCCGGATGGTCACGCAGTGTTTGTCCTCCTCGGCACACATGGAAATGGTCAAACAGTCCTTGTTGGACTCCTGTTCTTGGCAGGTGTAGCACATGAACGGATAAACTAGGGGGAGAAAAATTGGAAAAAGCACATTACAAGGTTTAAAAAACCACAAAACATCCAGTGCGGAGATCTCCATTTTCCTCCTTACAGCCTGAGGAATGTTTGTGTGGGAATGACCAGTGACTTTCTTTATCCCCTGACCCGTGGCAGCTGTGCTAAATCCCTCTCTGCCTCCTCTGGCTCAGGCTGCGGAGTGTTATCGATCTGTTTGCAATCCCTGGGAGCAGGAGATGTGAGTGCAATTCAAGGATTTGGGGGCTTTTATGATGGAGATTCTTGCTGAGCCATAGCGGCTCTGTCCTGAGGGCTCGGCCACGGGAATTGCCAATTACTGCTCAGGGTTTCTCCTGGGCAGGGCTTGGCAGGGAGAATTTAAAGTTCCCTGGAGCATTTTGAGGAGGTGGACAAAGCCCAATGTCCTACTTCTCTTTCATCTGGCTCAGAGTTTGCTGTCACATCTCCTTCTTCGTGCTTGAACATCACTGAACTGACCTAACCTCAGTTCTGGGAAGTCTGGTGAGAGCCAGACTCAGATGCTCTGTCAAACTCGTGTTTTTAGCATAAAATAGGGAATGAATTGAAAATCTTAACCAAAAGCCTGGTTTAAGTGCTAAAGGCAGATTTGGTGAGATAATTCCTACATCTGCAACTGTGGCAGATGATTGGCAGGAAGGTCACGTGGTCATGAGTAGTTTTTTCTGCCAAAAATATCTGCTCCTGCCCTCAAAACCAGAATGTGGTGGGACAGACCTCTCGAAAGCAGTGAGAAAAAAGGAAGAAGAGCAAAACCAGAGTCTGGGTCATAAAACACACCCAAATGCATGCAGAGCTCTCCCCAGCTGGGCACATTGAAAGGTTTTGTGGTGGTGGTTGTGTTCTGAGCTTGTGAAATCGCCCAGAGCCAAGTGTGGGGGTTTGCGATGAGTTCCTTTAAAAGCACGGCTAATTTTTGAAAGGAAGCAAACCCAAATGCTGGATGAGTTCCTGCTAAGTCTGGGGACAGTCTGACACTTTGGAAAGGGCAAAAGCAACTAAAGGACATTTCCCTGTGAGCACAGCTTTGCCCGATAAGAAGTTGGCAGTGAGAAGGTGGAAGGACGATGGAGGTCACACCGTGAAGTGAGAAGTTTCTGACAGAAGGGAAGGAAAAAGTCATCAGCTGTTGATCCTGTGCAGCTTTTTTGCTTCGTTCACCTCTAAAAGAAGTTGAATTTTCATGTGCAGAGTGGAGGAGATTCAAGGAGGTTTTAAGGAATTTTTGGCACAACTTTGAATGATGTTTTTCATGTGCAAGCCCAGGAAACACGAGCTGGTGAAAATGTCAGGGAATGAGTACAAAGCCAGGCATGGAAACACCCTCAGAGGGTAACTCCCAAAGATTATTGGTCAAACCAACTGGAGCAATGGAAGAAATTCTTCCCAGTGAGGGTGGGGAGGCCCTGGCACAGATTTCCCAGAGAAGCTGTGGCTGCCCCATCCCTGGAAGTGTCCAAGGCCAGGCTGGATGGGGTTTGGAGCAACCTGGGGTAGTGGAAGGTGTCCCTGCCCATGGCCGGGGTTGGAATGAGATGATATTTAAGATCCCTTCCAAACCATTCCATAATTCTGTGATTTTAAGTGATTTTGACAAAAGGATGAAATAAGAGTGGGAAAAAAAGAGTGGATGCAATTAAATAAAGAGAAATAAATTATAACAGCTAAAACAGACACTTAAATGCAAGGTGACAAACAACTGGTTCAATTACAATCCACAACCACAGTGACAACAGCAGGAGTCAACAGTGACACATTCCAGTCATGGATACAGACATCACCCAAGGGGACACGGGCAGAAATGTCATGTGCAAGATATGCAAAGTGGCCTTTCCACTCTGGCAAGGCCTCAGCTGGAACCCCGGTGCCCAAATCTGTGCACGGCACTTCCAAAACTATGCAGAGCATTTGGAGAGGGACCAGAGGAGAGGGAGGGGAAAGGGTTAGAGATCTTGGAAGTGTGACCTCATAGAAAAGGTTGGAAGGGCAGAGTTTGTTTGTTGGAAATGAGAATCTGAGGAAGAAAGTCACAGGAATCTTCTTCATGCAAGAAAAAACAAAGAGCAAAGAAGAAAGTAGTAAAATATTTTATGTGCCCCGTGGTAGAAATATGGGAGAACAGTACAAAAAGAGATGCTAAGAGATATTACAACTAAATTCCTAAAGGGATGAGAGTGTCTGAGCAATTCCAGGGTGTGGAATCTTCCTTCCTGGAAACTTTCAGAGACACTTTAAACAAACATCTGCCTGGTTTTGTTCAACGTTGCAGCAATTACTTGGTGATCTTAGAGGTCCTTTCCAACCTTAATAATTCTGTGATTCTATGTAAAGAATCAAGACCTTTTACAGTTTTTGCTGAGCACAAAATATCCGTAAGAGTGAGTTCGAGGATGGAAGAGGCAAAAGACCCTCTTTGGTCAGCTGAGAGATCAAGAGTTTTGACCAAACTTTGTTCATTAGGGTCTTGGATGGGACCCAGGATGCATGAGAAGGATCCAATGACAGTTTCCACATTTTCTTTTGTCCCAGTTTTAAGCCAGAAAGCTTTAATCTCATATTCCTGATCTAGACTGGTGCTATATAAATCCTTAAATCCATTGGGAATCTGATGCCAATATAAAATGTCACCAGCAAGGAATCCCACCATGAACCTGTGGTTACAATCCTGGATTTCTGTGACCTTTCCACTTCATCCTGGGTCACATGGAGAACGTCGCCTTTGAAAATTCCTTTCTTCTCTCCATCTCGTGTTGCTTCATTTTGGAATTGTGGGCAGAAAATCAATTTTTTTTAAAGAATCGAATGGTCCTTTTCCCACCCCAGCACTGACCGAAGCTCCTGTTCTTCCGGGCACGCTGGAGAACCATTCCAAAGGATGTAGGAGTAGGGGGTTGATACATCAGTGATAATTGATTAATTAGATGCCTCTTTCTCAACCAGATTCATATCACAGTTTCTGGGAAACCACCAGGTGTGGGGGAAATTTTGGCACTCTGGTCATCATTCCCATGTGCCAGGGACGATGGAGCAACACGTGTGTCGCACTCCCAGAAGGAGGACAGCACTCAGACTTCCCTTTGGGAGCAGGATGCCTTTAGCATGAAAAGTTCTTTGACCTCTGCCGCTGATTTAATCTACAGAAATTCCCACTGTTGCGTTTCCTAGGAAGAGATGTGACAAACCACTACAAGGGAGGAAGCAGTAGGACAGAAGAGTCTCTAAAATACTCAAAAACTGAAATTACTGAGAAGTAAACAATTTTTTTATGCTTTCTATCACTTCCAACTTGCCTCCTTTTGGAAGATCCCAGAGACCACTGTGTGGATTTAACGTGGCATCCAGCACTGCACAATTAGAGCTCTACCCACTGGAAAAATTAATTAATTTATCAGGTCCTTATTTCTTCATCAAATCATTCATCGAGGTGCAAAAGGACATTGGTGACACCATGGCAACACCGCAAAGTTGGTGACAGCCCTCTAAGTTTTTGTCACCACCATCCCTCTAATCCTTATTTTAAGTAGGAGCAGCATGAGAGGCTCACCTTGTTCCACACACAGGACAGCAGCCAGCAAGGTGACAAGAGGAGTCCTCATCTCCAGCAGATCCTCCCGGCAGGGCTGGGGAGCTCTTTGGAGGGCAGCATTTATACCCCAGCCCAATGGCAGCAGTTTTACAGGTTCCCGCTGGCTCGCGGGTGGACATGAAATCAACCCGAGGGTGTGGAATGCTCATGTGGGAGTTTTCCGTGCTGGAGCCCTTGGAACAGGCTGGCACCTTGGGGAAAAGCCCTTTCAGCCACGCATTTCTTGCTCCTCCGGTCGTGTGAGTGATGGGAAGTCGGGATCTGCTCTCTCCTCCTCTGAATTTTTCCCTTTCCTTCCTTCCAGAGCTGCTGCTCTGATGAAAGCAGAGCCCGGAGGCACGGGGAGATAGTCCTAGGAATGAATTTTTCTAATCCCTTCGGATAGACAGCACGTGACGTTCCAGGGTTTGTAACGTTCATTGGCTTTAATTATTCAGCAGCACCAGACTGAGCCTCTGAGCTGGCCTAAGCTGGTTTACCTCGAATAAAATCAGTGTGTTTTACACTAAATTAAATTAGCTAATGGTTGGTTAAACAGAAGATTTCCCTCAAATTTTCACGTCAGTCTTCATTTCTTTATCAATTTTGCTCTGGTTAATCCCTCTGCTTGCTCTTCTCCTGCTTGTAATCCTCAAATACCTTGTACAATTTTGATTTAATGAAGTTTTGCTGCTGTCCAGGGATTCTTTAGAGAAGCTGCTTTTCTCCACGCCCAACAGTTTCTCAAAATCAGGCCTCCATTTCCAAGCCTGCAAATTGGCACCCTGGAATTGCAGCTCCGCTCTGGAAAGAGCCATCCCTCAAAGTGTCATTTTTTCAGTCTCTCCCCTTAAATCAGTCCTTTTGCTTTTCTTCCTCTGTGTTGCTCCTCTCCTCTGAATTCCTTAAAATCTCTTTCTGACACTCTGGTATAGAGACCCTCGTTCAAGATCTTGCAAGAGCTGCCAAGTCCACAGAGCTTCTTCTAAAACAAAATTAGTCCTGGACAGCAGAAAGAAAATATTGTCAAACCCCGCTTTTTCTGGCAATTATGGAATAACTTAACAGGCAATTCCCTGCATGCAGCCACCAGTGGGGTATTTTTGTCTGTTTCTAATATGAATCATCCCAACACTGGATGATTTCCCGATCCATGTGATCGTCTGACCCTTTTCTCAGGCCCTCCTCCTCTGCTCCTGGAATGATGTCATCAGGTGGTGAATTCCAGAGTTGTTCAAGCCCTGTGTCCAAAGGGACGTTCCCTGGTTTGGGAGGTTGGTGAGGTCAGCAGGGATGTGGTGATGATCAAATCGAGCCTTGTGCTTCACACAGGACAGCTTGGTCTTCTGCTCTGTAAACAGGTTTTTCTTCCTAATTACTGGGTGTGGCTTCTTGCTGGCGTTTTGCAATGAGGGTGAAAGGAAAGAACCTTTTTTTTTCTTTATTTTTGGTCTTATTTCTGTCACAGACTTGCTATGTTTATTCCTTTCCCCTTCCATATCCCTGTTCCTGTTGACTTCCATAGAATTTTAGACTGCGTTGGTTGGAAGGGACCTTAAAAATCATCTTGTCCCAGCCTCCCGCCAGGGGCAGGGACACCTTCCGCAACACCAGGTTGCTCCACGCTCCATCCAAGCTGGCCTTGCTGGCTTTCCCAGCATCCATTTTATTCCTACATTAACCTTCTGGGAGTAGGATCAGCACAAGTCAACTTTGACTTGGATTTTGAGGGAGCAGTGAGGCTAAAACATTCACAGCACATCCAACAAATACGCGCTGAGGAGAGAAGTTCGGGTTGGAAATGGAATTTTCTGTGTCAAACACTTTTCTGGGAGCTGTCTCCAGGGCATTAATGTCTTCCTTAGTACCTTGGTGGATCAATGCTGGAGCATTCCCTCTTGCTGGTGTGTGGAGAGCTGGAAAAGAGATTTATTATCCAATAGGACAGATTAAAAAACTCAAAAGCACTCAGAGGCATCACTCAAGGATCCAGCATGGAGAGGGTGTCTCCTGCAGCCCGGGATCACAGCCTGGAGGAGGGACAACAAATCAGGAATAAGATTGAGGAAGACTGGAAAAAAAATCCCCAAGGAAGCTGAGTCACCTCTCTGGAGTAATCTTACCATTATCCATTCGGGAAAATTAAATTGGATCTCAAATTGGAGCCATGAGTTGGCAATGGACTCAAATTGGAGCCATGAGTTGGCTCTGTGACAAGAGAGCAGCAGTTAAATTTGGGAAAAGGGTTGCTTTTGTCCCTTTCCATGGCTTCCAGAAGATTTTTAGACCCAGTGAAGATTTTGCTTTGATCTTTTGCACCCTTCTTGTCTCTTGCTTTGGCATTGAGGCACTGTGCTGGATCTGGGCAAATAAACAGGGAAAAGGGGGGGGAAATTTCATGTTGTGAGGGAAAAGGCAGGGGAATTATTCAAGGAGAGCAGAAGGCAACACAGATCCTTCAAATCCAATTGTGGGAAAGCCCTGAGAGAGGGAACAGAAGGGCCAAAGTTAAAGCACCTCCTGCAGATGCCTCATTTAGGCAGGGAAAGGCCTCTTTGGCTGATGCAGGTCCTGGTGCAGTGACTCAGAGCTCTGAAAAATGAGTTTTATATAATCCACAGGGAGACGGAGGCAGTCACCTCCCAGGAGCCATCCCAGCTATAGGAATGAGACTCCCATCTCCTTCCCAAAAGCCCTCCAGGCATCACAGATGTTTCTGCTGGGCAGCTCAACACTCCCACGTGAGGAGTGTGCAGCCATGGGAGGCACCAGAAACGCAGGGTGATGGAAGGATTTGGGATTAGGGAGCAGCACCTGCGTGGGAGATGTCACCTCAGGATTTCTCAGGAAGGCTGGCAGAGTCTCCTCTTACACAACACTCCAAGGGAGGGTTCACTACGGGAGCTCTCACGTTTTTAGGACCTCGTGTGCCTCAGGGAAGTTGCTGCTCCCACCCCCAGATGAGGATTTTGGGATGTGGGCCAGCTTTGGATGAGTTTTGTTGGGCACTAGGGAAAAACCTGTGGGATCAGGGGGAAATCAAGCAAGAAGGAGCCAGCCAGGATGGAGCTGCTCCCTTAGGGATGGGACTTCTGGAATCCCAGTGCTGTTTATAACTTCTCCATGCAACAGCCATAACCAGGGCATGAAACCCTCCAGGGGTGTCCCACGTGCTCCTGTCCCCATTGCCACGCCAGGATCCTTCCCTTCCCAAAACAGAGGCACCTGCCAAGTTCAGGCAGCTCAAAACATGACCTTATTTTAAACCTGGCTGCCAAGGGCAGGTCTGGACTCCCAAGCTCAGCAGAACAAGACCTGAGGCTGTACCAGCCCCGTCTTGGCCTTTTGCTGTGCCAGCCATTGTCCCTAAGGAATCCTAAACCTGTGGAGAGCACAGGATGAAGATTGTTCCAAATAGTTCAGTTGTTACCGTGTTATGATCTGGGCGTGGGGCAGAATATGGACAGCCAAGGCCACAGAATTGGCTTTTTTGGAGATTTTGGATCTGTGTCGCTTGAATATCCCTAAATTTGGCAGGAGGGGATGCAGGGTGAGGAGAATAAATGGGGGAGATGGATGGAGCCAGCTCAGCTGGGGTAGGCAATAAAATCCATGGGGAAAATTGAGAGACTCATGGCCAAACATGGAATATCCTTGGGCAACCTTACATTTACACCTGAGGCAAGGAAATAGAGGCTGGATGGAAAAACCCAGAGTAGGACTGGATGAGGAAGCCAATGAGGAAGTCTGGGAGAGAAAACAGCAAGGAATGCAGAGCTGGGGTTGGATATGGATGGAAGGTGAGCAGGAAGAGGTCAGAGCAGATCGGGATAAGCTGGAGCCATAAGCCCACATTTCCTCTCTAAAGCTGTTGTAAGAAATAAAGATGTGACTGTTCCTGAGCATTGCCGTTCCTCTGCTCCCGGAAAATTCCTGTTGGAGTGAGCAGAACATGGAGTCTACAGAGGGAAAACCAGCTGGGTGAGCTGACATTACCCTGGGAGATCTTCCTTGGGATGATCCTGGTGGAGAGCTCCTTCAGGGTCAGAGCGAGCAAACCTCTCATTCCTAAGATTATCCACAAGGAAGGTCAGAGGAGGGTAATGGGTCCTTTCAATCTTAACTTGACGAGCAAACATGAAAGATTTATTTTCAGTGTTAGTATCTTTTCATAGATGAGAATGAAAAATTCCAGGTTTCTTTCCAGAAACCATCCGTCTTTTCCTACAATGTTCCTTTAAGCACCGTGTAAGATACTTTTCTTCCTTTTCTAAGTAATCCTAATGCTTCTCAAGGAATTTCCACTGGGAGATCTTAAACCAGTTTAAAAAAAATGCTCAAGAGCCCTTCCCATCAGGCCCTGCCTTGTCCCCTCTGTTTCCTGGAGAGCTCAAGAGCCATTTCCTTCCAGGCAGCTGCCCCAGAAGAGTAATTGTAAGGAAGTTAAATGGAATTCAGTTTATTCCGAAAAGGAGTCACAGAAATGCCATTTCTGCCAATGCAGAAAAATAAAATCTGGGGAGAGGCTTCCTGAAGTGAATGCAAAGTAATTTTAATATATTTCAGCATTATTCCCATTCAACTCGCAGGCAAACGCCTCCGCTTTTATCCCATAACATGGATGCATCCAGCAGCTACGCCCAATGTGCCACACCACGCAGCCACACAATAGAATAAAATAACACTTTATTGTGCCCAGTTTCTGTTTAACAACTAGAATATTAAAGGCTTTCTCGGAGCAAAATGATACAGGGCGGAAAATGGGAAAAAATGGCACGAGGGAATGGTGGGGATAAAATGAAAGGCAAAAAATGCACGGAGCTATAAATGCCAAGAGGAGGAGAGATGGTGACCACATGGGGCCATTCTGCACATGCAGGGCTCCGTTTTATCCCTTTCTCTCCGAAACATCATTTAGAATTGTCATCAGAGCGTGGAAAGAGTGAAAATATCTCTTGATGGGATGTGACCTTCCAGGTGGGAGGCACGGGGCAGCATTCCCACCACAGCTTGAGCCATGCCATGCAAAGCCAAGCAGCTCATTTTCCCCAAAAAACCCTTAAAAACCCATCCTGAGGATGCAGGCAAGACTGGCCAGGACCCCCAGGGTGATGATGGTGGAGCTGGTTTTCACACTGTTGGCCCCACTGATGTTGCACAGGGAGGTCTCGCAGCAGCTGGTGGCAACTCCGGCGATGCCGATGTTCAGGTCAATTGTTGGGCAAAAGGCAGAACATTTCTTGGTGATTCGCTGGCTCCGGTCGCTGCCTGGATGGGAGGGAGAGAAGACAACAGAAAAAGTCCAGTTTTTCATCTTGGATTTTTATTTTTTTTTTACAGGTTTCAATCATAGCCTGGCTGTGCAATCCCGTGGGGGATTTGTTTTTCTGCACTTAATGCTGTTGGTTTCCCCTTGGGTTTCCTCACATTCCGTCATTATTTGTGTATGTGTGACCTATGGACACCATCTCCACGCCTCACGACTCCTCTGCTGGTTTCAGGGCCAGCTGAGGGCAAGAATTTGGGACTTATTTGTACAATGTGAGATTGCAAAACCTCAGCACTGTGCCTTGGGATCGCTCCTTCCACAGCACCCGGCCCTCTCCATTTCCACCTCCTCGTGGGCATAAACTTGAGCTTGGAGTTGAGATAAGGAGTTTGTGAACAGATAACAAAAATAATTACTTTTATTCCAACAAATCCTTTTCCCTAGTGTGTTTAATCAACAGCATTTAATTTTAATTCCGTATTTTTACGATATGTCACAACAGAGCCGGGCTACGCCAAGTTCCCACCTACCCAAGATTTGTTCTCTAAAATCCTCATTAATTCCTCCACCGCACCTCCTGGTGGGAGGAGGCTCGGCTCTCAACCCAACCTGAGCCCCACCTTGTCCTCAGAGCCTTGGGAAAGCTCCGCACTCACCGGTTCCTGTGCTGGAATAGGTTGTCAGGCAATACTTCTCGTTCTCCGAGCATTTGGTCGTGCCGAGGCAATGGATGTTGGAAGTTGCATCTTTGCACGAGAAACAGGTCAGGGAGAAAGCTGCAGAAGAAGCACAAAAACATTCATCAGACACCTCTGGGAATACCTTTAGGAGCTCAAAACTGGGGATGGATGGAGGATCTGCCAAGCCCAGCAGCCACAGGCAAAAAATTGCTGCATGAGTTAAACTTGGCTCCAATGACTCTCCAGGAGACAGATTAAGCTCAAATTGCTGCCACAGCTGTGGTTTGCTCATTTAGGGACCCTTATGGATTTTTAGGTAACTCTCCCTTGAATCCACTAAAACATCTGGCATGTCCACTGTGTTTTTGGGAAGAGCAGCCCAGTCTCCCACCACTTGTAGTGTGGAGCTCTTGGGTTTTCTTTCCCACCTGGCTCATCTAACCCTCAGTTTCTGACCACTGGGTCTTGTATGGAGACACTGGACCAGGGAATCTGTGGCTGGCCCATCCCTGGAAGTGTCCAAGGCCAGGTTGGATGGGGCTTGGAGCACCCTGGGATAGTGGAAGGTGTCCCTGCCCATGGCAGGGGGTTGGAATGAGGCGGTTTTAAAGATCCTTTCCAACCCAAACCTTTCTACGATTTGGTTTGATTTTCAGAGCTCTCCTGTGCCAGGAGGAAAACTTTGGATCTGTGGAAGGCCACACTCAGCAAATCCCTGCCTTGGCTGCAGCAGATTCCTTTTTCCAGCCATCCGTGGGTAATAACTTTCTCACTGCACAAAAACATGCACATCTGGAACACTCTGCATCTGCAAAGTGCTGTGCTAAAATCGATGAATGAGAACAGCTGGCACTTGAGGAGGCTGAAGCATCGTTGAGAGTAAAGAGATCCTTGGGGAAGGATTCTTTGCATGATAGGGGGAATTTCCTCCTCATCTGTTTATCTGGCTGCAATGTCACCCTCCAGGGATTAAACTCATCCTCATCTCCAGAATATCCCTGGCTAGGGGCGGTTAATGCCCAGCTAATTCTTGTGGCAGCTTTGTCCTTTAGCTTTGCCTTCCTTGCTCTGTGTTTTCCTCTCCCTTGGCCAGGTTTCTTTGTGCCTTTGTCAGCAATGTCCCAACCCTGTCACTGCCCTTGGTTGACCTTAGACAAGTCCTTCTGGCCCAAACAGGCTCCTTAAGTGTCCTACTGGCCCAGATCCGGCTCCAGCTCAGTCCATGACCTCAGGATCACTGTTTTCCCTAGGAAAATGTCTTTTAGGTCTCTGTTCTTCCTCTGCCTCTGTGGAAACTCTGCCTTCTTTTCCCTCTCCAACCAGCAGCCCCCTCTTTTCCATGGCCTTTCCTCTTGTGCTCCATAATCCTCACATTCCCTACTCTTCCTCACAGAATGGCACTGAGCAGAGACCACCAAACGAACCCAGATCCCATCTCCCACCATTCCCACAGCCATTCCAAAAGCCTCAGACTCGGCTCTCTTTGACTTCATATCCAGACTTTTGCAATTTCCTTCCTTTCGTCCAGAACCTCCATTTGTGCCACCTGACTCTTGTCTTTAGTATTGTCCTCACCCTTCAGGCCCAAATTTTTTTTTTTTTTAAAGTCTGGGACCCTCCTTTAGATTTTTCCCCATCCAAAGTGTTTGGCTTAGTTCTCTTTTCTCGTGCAAATTCAATACAGGGATATTTCATCTCCACCCCACTGGGAACCACCCTTTGCTCACGGAAATACTCAGTCCCCAAACTGGATTTTCCAGACGCAGAGCTCACTTTAATCCTTAGTTAATGCAGCATCTTTAATCCAAGCCCACTCCCAGAAAAACTTCCTGAATCCGTGCAGGAAACCGTGGAGCTGGTGACCTGCCCAAATCCTGTTTCATCCCAACCTCCCAAAACTCCTAATTTCAAAGGCCCATTGCCCTGAGAGCCTTCTTGGCAGGAGAAGTGGGAAGTGCCATCCAAGGGAGAATTTTCCACCCTCCCTCTGAGCTCCAGAGGTTTCTGACTCACCGTTTTCTCCATGGCTCTGGGATGGGCTCCTAAACTGGCACACCCTGAAGCCAGGGAGGACAATTTTTGTCAAGCTACAGAAAAACACTTTGTTTAATTTTGTGAGGTATCTGTTGAAACGAGGGCTGAGAGGGGAAGGGAAATTTATTTCTTCCAGATGCAAATCTGGAGTTAATTCAGGCTGCCTTTGGATGCCTCCACACTCAGCAAGACCTCTGCTCCAACTGAAGAGGAACATTCCTCAAGGAATTTGCTGTCTCATTCCATGATCTTTTTAAAAAATGGGAATAAAGCTGAAGGAAAAGACCCTTTTTGTTGTCCTTAACATCCTCAACTTGAGCAATTCCAAGTTTCAAGCCTGTGACATCCCACAGTAGGAATATTTCCATCCTCAAATTAAGTGGGGGCCAAAGGGGTCTGTTAGTCCAGGGCCAGAATAGCCAGGAATTTGCAGGTCAAATCCTACAGGGAAAAATTCAGTTTGCAAAAATGCAAAAGCCACCCAAGCTGAGGGAATCAACCATTCCCCTAAAATAAAGGCATAGCCCAGGCTGCATTCCCTGTTCCCTTCCATGGATGGGATTCCACCACTTCCCCGGGCATCCTGAATGCTTGACCACCCTTTCAGGGATGAAATTCTTCCCTGTAGGGTAAGGGTCAGACTCTTGAGGTCTTTCAACCTTAGGGATTCGGGAATGCAGCAAAGTTGCACCCAGAAGCAACAGGGAAGAGCTGAGAGCCAAAATTGCACCTTCTTGTGGCTCAGCCATCTCTGTTGATTCAGGTAATGATGGCTTGTAGGTGCAACGGATAAAAAGTGAGTTAAAAAAGAAATAAATCAGGCTGTAGTGTCAAATCCAGAGTTTTACTGCCCTGGATATCCCTCATGGATTTCCCTGTTCCCATGGCGCTGCCCCAAGGGCTCTCAGCAGGGCTGGGTCTGCACAAATCATCTGAGGTGGGAATCTCACCCCCCACTCCTCATTATCCCTCCAGCCGGAATTGTCCTGGAATAACTCCTAGACCTTCAGGACCCTTCAGCTTCACCATCCACGCTGCAAAATCCTGGAATATCAAAGCCATCCCCGAGCTCTGGGAGGGTTTAGTGCAAAGCAATCCTTTCGGGACTCACCACTTTCCGTGCACAGGGCGACGCCGAGCACGACCACGAGGAAAAGCTTCATCCTTTAGAGGTCTGGCAGCCTCCAAAATAATCAGGACTCGGGCAGGGCAGGTTTTATACCTCTGCAGTGTTTGCTTTGATCCGGAGATAATAACCAGAGGCTGTTGTGTCAGATGATGGATAATTGGGAGCAGCGTGTCGGGGCTTGTGTGGAGAAGGGTATTTTGTCGGAAATCTGGAGGGGGTGTGTTTTTCCCTACAACTTCTCGTTTTCCTGGTTGTTTCACAACGCATCTGCTTCTGGTGACGTGAACCCTGCAACTGTTTCTAATTCTGGAGAGGCGGAGGGGGAAAGCAAAACATGAAAACAAAGCAATTTCCCTGGAAAAGGGGAAGGTTTTCCTTCCCGGGTCTCAGAGCAGGCTGCATCCTCCGAGATCGTGTCCTTGCACATATGGAAATAGATGGAATTTAAATTTAAAATTGAATTTGGGATGGGAACTTCTCCCAAATGCCTCCCAGGATTGTGAAGACAGCAAGATCAGAAGAGCAGAATAGTTCCATAGGGGACCAGGCATCATTTTCTGCCTCCTTTTTAAGGCAGCAGTTCAAAATCAGAAGTGGTTCTGGGATATTTTTTAAGAGGAGAAAATGTTACCTTCTTAGAAAATAAATTCCGCTGGGCAAAGAAAATGACCATTTAAGTTAAAAAAAATAGAAATAACACCCACTCCCATCGCTTTGAACAAGCTGGGAGTTTTTTCACACATTCACAAAAAAATAAATGCCAGGGAGAATAACACAAACCAATTAAAGCATGGAGAAGGAGGGGTTGACTGACCAAGGATCTCGACTCATTAAGTTTTCAAGAAAAAAAAAATACATGAAATGCCAAAAAGGAGTATTCCATTGGATTTCCATATTGTGCTCTTCATTCCTCTTTTTTTTTTTTTTTTTTTAATCATATTTCATCCTGTATAAAGTCAGAACCATTCCCATCTTCTTGGGATTGCTGTTGTTTTTCCCTCCCACTGTTGCCTTTCCGCCGTCAAATCACGGAAAGAGAGGCACAATCCCGGGAAAGGTCCAGCTGGATCCTTCCACGTGACCCTCGGAGCTGCAGGAGCTGCCCCAAAGCCTCTGCCCCTTGCTGCTCTCCATCTGCTCCATTCCCCTTTTTTTTAATCTCCAGCTCGCTCAGATTCCCGTCTCCCGCGGAATATTTTGGGATTCTGACGTGACCCACCCCCAGCCGCCATCTCAGCGGGAAAACACGCCGGGCTCCTGAGGTGATGTCAGTTTTTCCAACATCTACAAATTGGGCTTGTAAATATTGTCCCTCCGGAGCCCTGCGTGAGTAAGGTGAGGAAATTTTGGCTTTCCCAATAGGCAGAGCGTGAAACCCGCTTGGAACAGAGGCGGCAATTACCAGAAAAGCTCCAAGGAGGGGTGAGGTTTGGCTCCGTCGGCCTCCTCAAGGCACCCGGCAGGAAGAAAACAAAGCTCCCTCCATGCCAGTGCAAAGTATTGCGAAATATTTGCTTTTCCCCAAGCCAGAAGAGATTTAATGAGTTTTTAGTGGCAAATCCATGTTCTTTGGGGCCTATCCAGGGGGCTCCAATCCCATGGAGATGCTGTTCCATTCCACAGCCAACCCACATTGGGATTTATCTCCAGCAGCATCCCCTGACAGGTTCAGAAATAGCAGCTCAGGCACTGCTTTTTTTCCCTTCCCTCAAAACCTCATCCAAGCCAAACCCTAAAATATCTGCTGTCTCCTGCAAGCTGCTGAGATTTGGAGAAGGCAAGGCTGGATTTCTGAAAGGCTTTATTGCAGGATTCCTGACAGATTTTCCGTGAGATATTCCTGAAGTCTTCCAGCTGGTCCCATATGGCCCTCTGATATTTTGTCCCTTGCCAGGTGACAGAATGAAAGGAGCCCACGAGGGCAGGAAGGACACAGAGGACAAGAAAAGGCCGGAGGAGAAGAAGATAAAAATCCCAGCTTACAAGGATTTGGAATGTATGCAATTCTGGAAAGAGTTACAGGGAATTTAACTGGAGGTGGAAGGTGAGGTAGAAAGATTTATTTCCCTTGACAGTGGAGTGGAGAAGGAAAGGAGGAGAATATTTTGCTTATCTTGTGCTAAACCTGGTTGAAATCATCAAATGAGAAAGGCAAATGATTTCTTTATTTTGGGGGAAAATGCAATTTTCATCAAACAAGGGCTGAAATGCAAAAGTAGCTGTGAAATTCAGATGTTGTTACTAAATGTGGGATTTCAAGTTGGGCGAAAGCCTTGAGAATCATTTCAGAAATTATTGTGATTAACACAGAGGAAAAGTGTTGGGAAAAGTGATTCAAAAAAGTGCAAATCCCCAAGTTTGTGGGGAAATATTCCCCACAGAAACGTTACAACACTTCCACTTCAGCTAATCCCATTGAAATAAATTCCAGAACACCCTTCTTGACCAGAAATGAAATCTTTATAGGATGACTAAACCTAATCCCATCTTTACAACCTTTACCCAGCACTGCAGTTCCTCTCCGTTGCACGGAAACACACGGAATTTTCAGTGCCGGTGGAGTAGGATTCCCCTCAAATCCAGAGCAGGATTCCCCTCAAATCCAGAGCAGGATTCCCTCAAATAAAACTGGGCTGGAGGTCTTTTTTCCAGGCGCCTCTATAAAAACTTTCCCAAAAATCAGTGCTGCACTTTTACGGTGGGAATTCTGCACTCTCCAGCTCCAAGATTCTTTTATTTGCCTATTTTAGCTGCAGTTCTTCTCCTCCAAGAGATCTTGGGATCTCAGTCCCAAGACTAGAAGGGAATCTCCACCCCAAGAGATTCAGGGGATTTTCCATCCCATCTCCTCCATCCCCAAACCTTGGGATTGCAGCAGAACCTCCTGGAAGGGAAAGGAGTAGAGAGGTCCCCACCAGCTCAGACACCATCACCTCTCCCAGGGTCTTCCCACCCATTTTCCCACATGGAAATCAGGAGCAATCACTCAACAGCTTCTTGTCCAAGCAGGCGCAGGGGTCTCCTTTCCATGAGGGACAAATTCCAGCAGCACTTTCCTTACCTTGGACATCTCCAGCATCCTGAGATCATCTCATCATCTCATCTCATCTCAAAAAACATCTCCTTGTACCTGTTTGAAAAGCTGGAGCCACCCACCTCGCAGAGATCCCAGGAGAACTTTGGAGGACGAATTCCTGCCATACCCCAGGTCCTGTCTCAGCATCTACAAAACAATTCCCGCTGTTGTTTGGAATGGGAGCAACACAAACATGTCTGACCTTTCCAGACTGACCCCATTCCTTATCTCTGAGGGATCAGGAAGAACGTCAGGCTTTGTGGAGTGTCTGGAGCTGCTGGATGCAAGAAAGGTGGGAAAAGCAGCCTGGAGAAGACACCCAAGTGCTAAAAAGAGGAATTCAATGTGAAGCAGAGCTGATTTCTCAGGCCGGTCCTGGTGCGGATACGACAAACACACTCAAGAATAACACAAATCTTTATTTGGTCTGACAATTATCACACACGTGCTATCAAAAGAGCTTTTCCAGGGAAAAATTAGTATAAAACAACAGGGGGAAAAATAGGAGCTACACTGCCGTGTCATGTCGGGGTCTGAAGCAACGTCTTGGAATAAAACAGGGTTGCTCTTGGAAACGCTTGGCTGAGGTTTTTCAGTCAGGGAATACCTTGTGGGCTCTTGGGTGGTCACATCTTCTCCCAGCCCGATCACAATCCTGCCCTGAGGACGCAGATCAAGCTTCCCACGATTCCCAGCAGCATCAGGGAGTAGCTGATGCGGATGCTGTTGGCACCGCTGAAGTTGCACAGGGAGCTGCTGCAGCACTTGGTGGAGTACGCGGCCACGCCGAAGTTCACGTTGGTCTCGGGACAGTCCGCGGAGCATTTCTTGGTGATGCGGTGTCCCGCGTCCTTGCCTGGGTGGAGAAGGGTTAAAAAAGGAGAGCTGGGATTTAGGATTCTTCTGGAAGAGTGGAGCAGAGGAAGTGGATTTGCAATTTGCTTAATTTTCCACACAGTAATTAAAGCTCTCGGGGGATTTGACGAGGGCTGGGTGTGAATCCACATCCCCTGGATCCAATGTGGGACACCACAAAGTCCTTGATGGAAACCCACACCAGCCTGACCAGTTAAAGGTTGGACTCAAGATCTTGGAGGTCTTTCCCAGCCTAAATGACTCCCGTAGGACAACAATTCCAACGTATTCCCTGCTTTTAAAACTGCGTTGTTGACATCCACCCCCTTTCCATCCTCCATCCCAAAGCATCTCAGCTCTATCTCCTGAAATCTGTGTGTTCCAGCCAACCCTTCCACAAGGCTAGGGAGAGGCTGGCAGAGGTTTTCCAGAGAAACTGTGGCTGCCCCATCCCTGGAAGTGTCCAAGGCCAGGTTGGACCAACCTGGTCTAGCGGAAAGTGTCCCTGGAATGAGATGATCCTGAAGGTCCTTTCTACATCCAAGCACCACTGAGGGATCCACACACATCCCTTTGGGACCCTTAAACATCAATCATCGCCTCTTTCCAACAAAAACAATCAATTCCTTTAAAAAAAAAATGTCCAGCTACATCTCTGGAGGAAAAAAAAAAATCCAATTTCTGGGACTCACCAACACCGGCAGTGCTGTACGTGGTCGTGCAGTATTTCTCATGGTCCTCACACTTGTAGCTTTTCAGGCAGTTCCAGTTGGAATGTTCATTGTCACAGACGTAGCAAAACAGGGAGGAAGCTGGAAAATGCGCACACGACACAGATTAGTGGTTCCCAGCAATTTCCTCCCGGGAGAAAAGTGTCAAAAACCTTGGCAAATACAAGGTGGAAAGTCTGGTGTGAACAGCTTTTCACAACAAGTGAAATAAATGGTTGGGTTTGATTAATGGAGCTGGAAAAAAAAAAATTAGAGAACAAACCAAGTTTTCTTTCTGGACTGGAGATTTTTGGGGGGTTAAATTTACATTTTTCGGGCTAAGCAGCATTTTCAGGTGGTTTTTTCTTCTCCCCAGGATCCGCATTGGCCTTGCTGATAGCCAAACTCCAAAAGCAAATTCCTGGCAAGGAGTGGAGGAACTGGCACAATTTTAGAGATCAATTTTAAATATTTTCACTCTACATCTGCAAAACCCTGCCCGGACATGAATTCATTAATGCCTAATGACACCCCTGGGAGCCAAATTACTAAGGCGCCACAATAAAGGGAGTTCCCTGGGAGAGGTTGCCCTGGACAATGGATGGATTATTCCTATCAGCACCTGGAACAAGGTGTTCTCCGTGGTATTTTTTCCTCAGTGCTGAGCCAGGTGTGTATCACAAAGCCAGAAAAAAAAAAAATTGGGATATTATTGGGCACAACTGAAGTAAATTGTGTCAAACTTCCAGGCTGGCCATTAGAACACAGATGTGCCTTCTCATTTCCTGCAGGTGGATTCACAATTGGTGGAAAGTTTCCCTTCCGTCCAAAATTCCAAGGAATGCTCCTCATTTCAGGGCAGGGGTGACAGGGGGACCTGGGCTGTTCTCAGGAAATCCTGCTCCATTGTCACCTGCAGTGAAAAGTACTTGGCTGAAGGTGAACAAAAATTATAAACCAGGGAGGGTCTCCATGAGGCTGAGATTTCTCTAGTCCTGTTTTTCCTGACTTTCTCAGCCCAGGAAGGCTCTTTTTGCACAGAACAGCAATTTCCAATTGAACTCGGACTTGTTTTCAGCAAGGAAACCCCTCCCAAAGCCCAGCTGTTGTTGATTCAAAGTCACATCTGAGTCTGCCCGTGACCCTTGCTGAAACAATTCCAGAAGCAGTTTTAAAAGAGAATTAAAAGCCATTTTAGTCGCTAAATATCCCAAGGAGGAGAAGAAAAGGCCTCCCTTCTACAACCTGGGGAGCTCTGGGTGTCTCAGCACAGGATTGACTTGCTCTGAAACCTGCCCAGATGCTTCAAGGAAAGTTGGACAGGGCTTGGAACAACCTGGCATAGTGGAAGGTGTCTGTGCCCATCCAGGGGTTGGAAGTGGGTGATATTTAAGGTCCTTTCCAACCCAAACCAGTTTATCATTTGCTGATTCCATGCTTTTTTCCAGCGCCAGGCATTGCAAGCTCAGGTGTTCTCCAGAGCAGGAGGTGAAATCAACCTTGTTGCAAACTGGATTTCAGTTCTCTTTTACAGCTCTCACAATTTCCCCATCACTTGGGAATTTTCAGCCTCCCACCTCTCCTCTGGAGATTCCCCAACCCGAGCTGGGGGCTCCTGTCCTTTTGCAGGCAAGCAAAACCCAGACACAGCGAGGATTATTGCATTTTACAGACCCTGGAGCTCTCCCTGATCTGCTTTTCTGCCAAATTTCACAAACCACTTCCTGCTGCAGATGGAGCCGAGTCCTCAGCACGTGCCTGAAAGCGCTGATGTTCCCTAAGTGATCCCAGGAAAATCCCTTCCAGCCAGGAAACAATAACAGCTCGAGCCATTAGAGCTGCTCTAAAACCTTTCCTGCATCTGCCCTCCACCCTCCATTAGCTGGAGTTTTGCAAATGCAGCCAGAAAGAGACTGAACGGTGCAAATTGTGCTCCTCAGGCTGGCAAATTCATGCCCAGAGCCAGTATTTCCCAACTGGATATTCCCCCACAATTATCCAGGTATGGCTGCACCTCCTTTTAAAGCGCAGACTGTTGTGCATCCCATTCCAAGCACTCCCAGGCACTTAGAGAAGCTCTTCCAATTTAGAAGCAAAGAGCTCTGAGGCTTTCACATGTCTGCCAGCAGCCTCATTACTTAATTGGAATTCTGGGGAATAAAGGAAAATGCTGGCAGGAGACGCAGGGCCAAGACCAGCCACGCTTTCATCCACAGCAGCTCCTCGAGTTTCGTTCAGGAAAAATCAAACCAATGACAAAACTCTGAGCCCTGCTCGATTCCTGTCAGCATTTTTCGGGTCATGTCTTCGGCTGTGACTGGTTGGAGCTGGATATCTGAGGGTGTGAGAAACCAGAATTCATCTCCTTTGGGTTACAGAGAGCGTGCCCAGGAGTGAGGACTCAGCCACACTAAATATTTGTCGCTGCGGCTGACGCCAACAAAACCCTACCAAGACCTCAGCAGCTGCAATAAAAGCTGCCAAAGCCTCTTACCCCTCATTTATCTCCTTGTTTTTAATTGCCATCCTCTCCTCCTGCCTCTCCCAGCCTCCTTACCTTGCTGGGCACACAGCACTGCAGCCAGCAGGGCAACCAGAAACGCCTTCATGGTTGGTCCTTGAGCCTTCAGAGCCGGAGCAGTGTGGGATGATGCACCAGGGAAGGTTTTATACCGGCACTGCCTCGACTTTGACTTCCTTTGATTGCAATAATTTGAGGTTTGGGCAGTGCCAGCACCCAAGATGTGATCAGTGCTGGGTGTGTTTGTGCGTAGGAACCTATTACGAGGCTGCAGATAGCGATGTTTTTTTACCTCTCCTTCCCATCCAGTCTTTTTTTCCAAGGCCTACTCCTGTCTGCATCGCTAATTTGGGGAGTGATTGATCTCATCCAAACATGGGAGTCCCTTCTTGGGCTGAGCCACGAAACCTGGAGCGAGTCAGAGGCAGCTGTGCCTGCCTGGGGTAGCTCATGGCTTGCTGGCGTCCTCCATTCTTTCTCTCTGCCGTGGAATGGGAGCTTAATATCTCTGGGAAGTGGGAGAGGAGGCAAGGAAAGATTTTTGGGTTGTCCAGAGACATTCAGGTTTATCTCCACCGGAGAAGGAATGTGCTTTAAGCAGAAAACAGCAGCGTTCCTGCAATCATGGAATCATAGAAAGGTTTGGGCTGAAAGAGACCTTAAAGATCCTCTTTTTCCACCCCTGATGCCACCATTTTTGCCTGGAGGTTTCCCTCAGAGGCTCCAGTGGTCCAGGCAAGGATGGGGTCTGATGATTTGTTTTGCTCTCCTGTCCTCCAGAACCATCCAGGGTTTCCAGGTGACAATGTTTGTTGCTCCCTGGAGACCAGCTCTGGGCTCTGTCAGGTTTTTCCAGTCCCTCACGACTTTTCCAGTCTTTCTGGGCTCCCTCCTTCTGCTCCCACAGCATTTCAGCACCTCTTGACTCAGGGTGCAGGAAAGGCACAAAGTGCATGGGAGCAGGAGTTAAAAACCTACAAATGGGGGTGAAAATTGCTGAGAAATACAAGAAATCCTGGTCTAAAAGTCTTGGCAGAATGTTTTGGAGAGAGAAATGGCCAAGGGGAGCTCAGGGTCAAGGTTTGTAAGGTCACAAATGGTGTGGAATAAGGAACATCCAGGTGCTCTTCCTTTCCCCCAAATTAATCACAGAATCACCTGAGTTGGGAGGGACCCAAAAGGATCAGTGAGTCCAACTCCTGGCCCTGCACAGGACATCCCAAAAAAGTCCCACTGAGAGCTTTTTCCAAGCGCTCCTGGAACTCTGGCAGGTTTGGGGCCATGGTCACTTCCCTGGGGAATTTGGGAAGTCACTTCACAGTCTCTTCCTCTGCCCACCTGCCTGCAAATCCCTGGGGAGCCTCACCTATTCCCACCCCCTGTTAGGAGTTTTTGGTTTCCAATCTTTTTTCCTTTGCCCAATTCCTCCTTTTCTGCAGCAGCTTCAGCCCTCAGTGATTCTGTCTCAGTGTCCAGAGGGTGGAGGGGATGAGCCTACAGTTTTCCAAGTTTTCCGTTCTGTTCTCTAGTCTGACCTTGAGCAAGAATCTCGAACTGTTTCATCCTTTAGGGAGGATGTGAAAGGCCCACGTGACAGATAATGCAGCAACAATATTTCAGAAATAATCTGAGGAAGAAAACATTCTCTCTGAGCAAGATTCCTTACAAATAGAGGCATGAAAAACATCAGGCAGGAGACAGGATCTGCTGGAGCAGGGAGGGAAAAAAACAGGTATTAATCCACATGTTTGTTTAATGTATAACGGCAGGGTTTTCTCAGGCAGCTGGAAAAATGGAAAATGAAACTTCCTTCCCTTCCATCCCATCAAAAATCCCAAAATGAAAATGAATTATCACCCCAAATCCAGCTCATCTCGGAGCCAATCGAGCAGAAAAATGCAGCTCCTCAGCAGAAAAGAGGGAACAAGGCCTGAACACAGCCCACAACAAGCATGAAGAAAAGCTTTGGAATTAAAACAAATAAATGAGCAGTAAATAAATGAGGCTGTTAAAGCAAAGTGCAGCTGAATAGGAAAAAAGTCAAGTGAGAAATGGGCTGTGGGAAGTGGGAATGTGAGAAAGCTTTTAAATAGATTAGGGAGAGGGGAGGTTAATAATAATAATAACAATAAACAAGATTAATATTTCACACAGAAGTGGAAAGAGAGAAGGAGGGAGCGGAGAAATATTGGTGCAGAGCAAAATAATTCAAGACAAACATGCTAAGCTTGGGGGAAAATAATTAAAGACAGGCAGAGTAAGGGTAAGGAATTAAATGGGGTGGGGGGGAAGACCCTCCTGTGTGGAAAATGTACATTTCATTATGTGCAGACACTGTTCAGGTGCTCAAAACAGTCCCTGAAGGGGCTGGGAAGCTGCAGAATTCCCTAAATCCCAGTTTAACCAACCCCTGGGGGCTCCTGTGTGATCTGGATGGGGAAAGCATCCAGGGCATCACCTGATCCCTATCCCCGTGTCCCTGGAGGAGAATGCCAAGGCTTTGGGAGGCATCCCAGGGTCTGGCCGGGTCCCAAATCCACACAATTCTTGGGCGCCGTTGGCATTGCAGTCACGCCCAGGGCCACTGCAAGGGCTCTGAGCTCCAAGCAGCACCACAGCCCTGCCTTGGGAAGCAGAATCCAGTTTTTCCAAGCAAGGGGTGAAGAAAATCCAGGGCAAAGAGAAGTGAGGGAGTGGGAGTGCAGATGGTGCCAGGAGAAGGCGACGGGGAGGTGTTAAAAGCATTTCCCAGGGACATGAAAAAATCAGGGTGAGGGGAGGGCAGCAGGGCGAACCTCGCTGCAGAAACTGGGCCAGGTGGGTGTCACCTGATGGGTGTCACCTCGTGGGCGTCACAGAGGGAATGAAGCAGTTAATGGGGCCCGGGAGTTTTAGGAAAAAGAAACCTTCACCCACTTGGGGCTTGGCAGCCACGGAGGATGTTTGTGCCAGATTTTGGGAATGCCTTGTGCAAGGCCAGGCCTTTTTGTGCAACGCGAGTCAGACAAAGCGTGGTTTCAAGCCGGGACGGAGGGGTACGATGGAGCCACATCCAGGGATGTTTAAAGGTCAACACTTCCCATTTTCTCCCCCTTTTTGCCTCCAGAGGGTGGCTCCAATCTCATCTCCCCTCCATGGTGCAGGGAGGAGACTCCACTGCAGCTCAGGGCTGTGAAGTGCAGCCTCAAGAGGGAAAGGTGAGGCCATGGAAAAGGTGGGAAGGTGGAAGCCATGGATGGTGCTTCCTGCGTCACTGAGTCACACGGATGGTGCAAGAGGTCCAGCCTGACCCCAGACAGCCTCAGGCTGATCTGCTCCCATCCTTTCCTCTTCCTTGGAGGGTCACGGAAGGCCGAGTTGCTTCACCTGGCCCTGCAGTGGGTTTGGTGAAGAAATGGGAAATCACGGCATCCAGAAACACCTGGAAAAGAGGAAAACCTGAGTGTGACATATTGCCTTTTCCACCTGAAATATCCATGAAATATCATTATGCCACCCCAGGACAGGCCTGTTGCAGGCAGCCTGCTCTGTTCCTCCCTTTCCCAAAGCACATCTGGCACAGCTGTTCTGGTACGCTCCAAACAATGAGACAGATCTCCTCAGGTCATTCCCAAACTTCCAGCTGGGAGGGACAGGCATAGCCCAAATCCACCACCAGGCGATTCAGGTTGGCCTCAAGGCCAGGTTGGATGGAGCTTGGAGCACCATGAAGTAGTGGGAGATCCCTCCTCAGGGCTGGGGTTGGAATGAGATGACCTTTCCGACCCCTTCCAACCCAAACCATTCCATGATTCTGTGACGGTCACCAGGAGCCTTCCTGCTGATCTCCAGAGCTGAGGAACTTGAGTCCTTTGGGGCCGCAGCCAACAGGGAACCGAAGCCATTTCATCACATTCCCTCAGCCTCCAAGATCCTGAGGGATATTTCAGCCCCGTCAGCTTGGAGCGACATCAAACAGCACCATCAAGCCCGGAGTCAACCTCCATGATTCACATCCCCACCAAAATCCCGATGAAAAGGCCAGGACCAGACTCCGTCATCAAACAGGGCCCCAACGCCACCCAAGCCATCGGGCCACCAACGTGGCTTGGGCACACCCCGGCCTGGATGGTGCCCTGGCATGGAGCTGCTCCTGGGAAGCCACTTGGATGTCACCACCCTGTTTGTGGAGGGAAGGGAGTTCTGGGTGTGAATCATCCTCCGTGGGGCCGAGATTTGTTATTTGGTGGTGGCATCTCTGCAGCCAGGAATGGGAATGTTGGAGACCTGCGGGGTCTGAGGGGAAAGGGCAGTGAAGAGGGTGATTGGGAGGAGGAAGAAGAGAAAATAAAACAACCAATATCCTCTTGGAATTCCCCAAAAATAATTAATTCTAGTCCTCCTCGAGGAGGACACCACTGGCTGCAAAAATATTTGGGAAGAAATAACCCCTCTCCTTGACAAACCCCATATCCATCATTGTTTTTCCACTGAAAATCGGAATTTCCTCTTTGTCCAAGTCCAGCCCTCCCTATCTTGTTTCATAACACAGGGAGTCAACATGCAGGAGCTAAAATGGGATCGTCCCCGCACCACATGATCCCACAGGCCCTGACAAGCTCTGATCCCTCTTTGGAAATCTCGGCTAGTGATAGGAATCTCAGCTGTGCCAGGACAAATATTTACAAAAAAGACAACCAAAGTCTTTGCCATGGAATCTTTTGGCCAGGGTTTGGGGAAGAAAAGCAGGTGGCAGCTGCCGTGTTTGTCTTCACAACACCTCTGTGAGCGCTGCAGGGGTTCTGTGTTTATTTTGTGGGTGTTTTCAAATTAAACTCTAAGATCCAGGGTGGTGTAGGGAGCTGTCACTTGAACCTGCCAGGCCGGTGTGACACAGCTGTGGTGGCATTTTGAGGGCACCCCCAGGTGTCTGCAAGGCCTCCGAGATGGCTTTAATCTACCTGTCCATTTTGGATCATTTTCCGTAAAAATCAGCATTTTCCACGTCTACTCATTTTAATGGGCTTTGGGTTCTTGACTCATCCCTTCCATGATGGGTGTTCCAGACATGGAGGTGATCCTCTGCTCTGCAGCCAAGAGCTGGAATTTCCAAGGTTAGGTGAAAGCTGGGAATCAAATGAGATAGGTAAGTTTTTTTATCTCTGGAAAATGTGGGATGAGCTCCATAGAAAATCTGTCTACTCTTCATGGAATCACAGAATTGTTTGGATTGGAAGGGAACTTAAAGATCATTGAATTCCAGCTCCCTGCCATGGTCAGGGACACATTCCACTATCCCAGGTTGCTCCAAGTCCCATCCAACCTGGCCTTGGACACTTCCAGGGATGGAGCAGCCACAGCTTCTCTGGGAATTTCATTCCAGGGCCTCTCCACCCTCACAGGGAAGAATTCCTTCCCAATATCCAATCTAAACCCACCCTTTTCCAGATTTTATCCACTCCCCCTCATCCTATCACTACTTTTCATTTATTTGAACTTCTCTGGGTCTGTGTTTTTACACAAGAAGATCCCAACTGAGAGCAGAAAAACCCAATGAGAGTGGAAAAGCTCAGCCCACGCGTGGGAAGATCCGGATGCTCCGGTTTCTCTCCTGCCCCACTCTCGCTGCCCCAGCCGGGCATGGCATCAAAAACCCAGCTAGGTGGTGAGAACGAGAGCTTGGGCTGGTCCTTGTTACGTCCAGAAACTTGTCACACCTTGTGTAATGACCCTGCTGAAACATCCCCAGCCATGGCCAGGGCTGTCCCCAGGGAGAACCCACGCTGGCGGAGGACCTCCGGAGCCAGGAAAAAATCCTGGCTGAAACCATCCCAGCCCCACGGGTGTGGCCACCAGGGCCCAGAAACAAACAGTCCTATCTGAGAACTCAATCGTGGCCATCACTGGAAGAGCCGATGGGCATTTTCCCAGCAGGGTTGGCCAAAAATTCAAGGCTGTGTTGTTGTTTGGCTTCGGGTTTTTGTAATTATTATTATTTTGGGAAGGAAGGGAATGGTTTTGTCAGGGTGGGACAGAAGGAGGGAAGGAATTAGTCCAGCTCAGGAGCATCCCCGCACATTTCAGCTGGATTTGGCTTCTTCCCACCACCCCTGGGGGACAGCGAGAGCAGCTCAAGTGCCAAAATCAACCCCAGCCACTGGCAGAGCATCCTCTCGGAGCCCAGCTCACAAACACGGGCTTGGAAACCTCATGGATGGCAGCCTGGGAGGGGCATGGGAATCAAAATCCACCCACACGATCCAGGGAGCAGCAGAAGGGTTGAAAATCCACCTTGGCACCACCTGCTTCCAAGGAAAGGGCACGGTAGGAACGACTCGCCCCGTGTTGATTGTGCACATCGCGTTCCGGCCTTGGACTCATTCCCAAATGATTAAACTGTCAGAAGAAGGACAACCAGGTCTTGAGGGGACTTCAAAATGTTTCAGCAAAGAATTCCAGAGCCTTCAAATCGAGCCTGAGCAGGGAGAGGCGTTCCCAAAGTCACAGGCATGGGACAGTGGTGGTTTTGGCTCCTTGGTCTCCCTCCTCTCAAGGGGCAGGAGAGGAGGAAGGAAAGAGGATCTCCAGTGGAAAGGAGATCCATGAAAATTCCCAGAAACTTCCCCTCCCACCTCTGGCCAGGTTTTGCTCCCAGCCACTCTCCTGCCTCCCCATGTGGGAAAAAAACCCCACTTTCCTTCAAGCTGAAAGGGAGATGGGATGAAGAAGTGCCAACAGAAACAAATTTGGGATTGGCTGAGCACCAGGAGACCGAAAGCTCTGCCCTTGTTCCCTGGGCATGGCTTTCATGGCGATGTCCTGGGAATCTCCTCTCCTGCACAGCTCCTCCAGTGGCACTTCCAGAGCCAAAATCCAGCCATGACATCCCCTCTGTCCCCACTGCCACCTGGTCCTGATCCATCTCATTCCCCTGGGCCAGAAAAGAGGAGGATGCACCACATCATCCAAGCAATCCCCAGGAATCCCCAGGAGTTGCTTCCTTTGGGTTTCTCAGCCACTTGGGGATCCTGGGCAGGTTCACAAAGCGCTCTGATAACAAAGAAGAGCTGCGAATCAACTTCTACACCAGTAAATCAGTCCAAAACTTGGCATTTTCCCACTATCAACACTCCCGTGCCAAGAAACTCCTCCCAGTCCATGCCCAGGAGACAGATTTGGATGTGTTTTGGGGCTGGGAAGGTGTCGCAAGCACATCGTGCCACGTGTCCTCGCGGCTGGGGGACATCCCCTGCCCTGTGCTGTTTACTTGCCTGGATGGAGCCTGTAGGATTGAACCTTGGGATCTTTCACGTGTTTGCTTCTTCCCCTTCCTGCCGTGCCACATTTAGGGTGGAGGATTTGGGGTGGGAGGTGACACGGTCTGTGGGGACACTGATGGGACAGCCTCCAACTGAGCTCCCTCTCACTCCAGAGAAGAGGAAGGACCAAGGACCATTCCAGGAATGCCCAAACACCACTCCTAGGGGTTTCCTTGGAAGCAGGACAGCTTCCCGAGGAAGCTCTGTATTTCTGCCACCAAACCTTGGGGACTGGGGGTATTTTGGGGAATTAAATGTGGTTCAGTGTAGAAAACCACCAGGCTCTGCTTCGTCTGAACCCACCAGCCCCAGAGCAGGCAGCAAACCTCGCGAAGAGCATCTGTCTGCAGATAATCCAAGCCTGCAGCAAAGGCTTTCCGTGTCCAGGAAAAGCTTTGAATTATAAGCATAGGGAAAAGAGAAACATTTTTAAACTAAAAGAGGGGAGATTTGGATCAGATATGAGGAAGAAATTCCTCTCTGTGAGGGTGGGGAGGCCCTGGCACAGGTGCCCAGGGAAGCTGTGGCTGCCCCATCCCTGGAAATGTCAAAGTCCAGGTTGGATCAGGCTTGGAGCAACCTGGGACAGCAGAAGGTGTCCCTGCCCATGGCAGGGAGGTGGAACTGGATGACTTTAAGGTCCCTTCCAACCCAAACCATTCTGGGATTCCATGAGGTTTTCCTGCCATGGGGAGGGGGTAAAGCACCACCTCCCTTATTCCCTGCTGACATCCAGCTGGGAGCTGGCTGACCTGCAGACAGTCCTGTTTCCCAACTTTTCCAGGGTGGAGCTCATCCCTGAGCTCCTCCTTGCTCTCTTCTGTGCTGTGACAGCACTGGGGAGGGGGAGGCAGATCCGTGGAGCTTCCCAAGGTGTTCTGAGGATACAGGGCCTGGCATCTCATCTCAGCACCTGGCGCATTCCAGGGACCAAATCCTGGTCTCAGAGCTCCTCTGTTGACACCATCAGGACACTCCAGGGGCCCTGGATCCCATCAGACCTGCTGGGCAGCTTCAGCCCATGTGAGCCCTGTCACCCTGGTGACACCAAATCCGGCAGTGGCCAAGTGACCAAGGCCCTGAGCGGTGGCCACGCCCTTGTCTTCACCCCTGTGTCTCCATCGAGCTCCTCTGTGGTGGGCAAGAGGGCAGGGATGTCTTTCTGCATTGTCTGCAGGCCCAGTTCCTAAGAGAGCTCCCAACAAAAGCTCCCCAGTGAGTCAAGGAACAGCATTTCCGGAGGAGGGAGCGACGTGGGAGCAGCGCCGGCGTTGCCACAACAGGTTCTGGGGAGGAGGAGGAGAGGATCCCACCTTCGAGAGCAGCACGGAGCTGCAGGGACCTGGGAGAGGCACAGCCACCGTGGGTGGGCACTAATCCTGCTCTAAGGTCACCCCTGTTCCATCCCTGCATGAAACATTCCCAAGGGACCGAGATACAAAGGGCCCCCCCAGGTCACCTGGCGTTGTTATCTCCGTTTTTATCAAGTGAATCAGGCACCGAGTGACTCTCCCAAGGGCAGACACAAGGAAGTGGTGGAAAAGCTTGAAGTCTCACCTGGACCTCCCTAAAGAACTCAGAGAACTTCTTCCCTGCTCCGCTTCTCCAGAATTGAGGAAGGAATCAGGTTGAAAGCTCAGAGGTGAGGGAGGAAAAAAGCAGAATTTCCATTATTAGTCCAAGTGCTGGCACTGTGTTTTGGCTGTGACCATTCCTGGAGGGAGGCAGTGGAATTTAGAGGAGCGGGAAGATGCTCAAGGAGACATTGCAAAGAGGGGATGTGTAGGAAAATCAGGAAAAGTCTCCCAGAATGGGAAAAAAGGCACCATCCCATTTGATCCCCAGCTTTACTCCCCAAAACTCCATAGGTGCCAAGAAAATAAAGTTCTCTTCATGCTGCCAGGCCCATCCCAAAAATTTGGAGGATTCCCAAGAGCTTTGCAGCCATCAGAGAGGACAGGACAGAGGGTCACATCCCCTTCCAAGCTGCCCATGGTTACCAGCTCTGGATTAAATTTGGGATTTGGATGGAAATGTGTCCTAGCACAGGATGCTCCAGAATTATCCCGGAGTCCAAAGCAAGGCTCATCCCGGATTGCCGCTGGTGCGGGAGCGAGCAGACACTGGAGAATGGCCAGGAATCGGCAAGATGGACCCACAGCCTGCATGGATCCTTCCCTGGACTGCTTCCAGCTCATCCTCAGCAGTGTGGCTGCTCGCTTTTTCCCTGGAAATCTCTCCAGGACCGTGGGCTGGCAGCATTCCGTGCCCTGGGACAGAGGCAGCAGCTCCCTCTCGTGGGCTTGGCCTGGCTCTTCGTGCTGGAAATCCGCCAGAATTTCCCAAGAAAGTGGTTTTTCTATCGTTGTGTCTCCCCTCCCACAACTCAAAATATGCATTAGTGCCCCAGACATGGAAATTTTATGGAAAAGAGCCAAATTCCATCAAATTCCACCTCGTAGGCGGGTGGGTTTTTTTTTTAGTTTTGCCACCTTGTTTTTACTTTATTTTATTTTCCTCACTGAGTCTGGGATTCAAAGGAACTCACTGAGGCATGGAAAGGATCAGTCTCTTGGATTCACTTGCCCACGGCCTCTGGAAAGATTTGGGCATCTCCAGGTCCTGTCCTGGGAGGGGAGAATCACCCCAAAATCTGCAGTTTGGGGGGCAGGCACAGACTGAGGCATCCAGCATTTAGATAAAGCCGAGACATGAATCCCCATAAGTTATTTCAGTTTGGAATGCTGGAAATCCAATGTGTTTTATGAAGTCAAAAGGAAAAATAAAAATAAAAATAAAAGAGTATTAAAATTTTTAAAACCGCATTTTTGATTTTTTTATTTCGTTCCATCTTGACCCCAAGCAGCTCCAGGGATTTTAGATTTTGGTTTGGAAAGCTCGTGGTTTCCCCAAAAAGCCGAAATTTCCCCCAAAGCTGAATTTCCTGCAGCTTTTCCACCCAAGCTTCCAGCAGGAAACCGCCACGAGCCCTGAGATGTGTTTGCCCACCCCTGGTACCTGCTGGGCACAGCCAGCTCGATTCTCCTCTCTCCAAAATTCCCTGCTTTCTGTGATCCAGCAGGTCAGTCCAGAATCCCAGTGACGATTGTCACCCCCCAAACCAAACGAGGACCTCACCCCCTTCCCTGAACCCTACAGAGAATTGGGAAACAGCTCTGGGGCTGCTGTACCTCCCAGAGGAGGTTTGGGGTTTTCCTGCCTGGCCCAGCCCTCATCTCATGGCGGGGGTGGCAGGAGGACAATGGGGTGGCCACTGGTCACGTGTCACCATCTGATGTCCCCTCTGCCATGGATCCCTGGGCAATTCCCACTCTTTTTCAAGGTTTTACGGCTCTATCCCGCATTCCCCCTCCCTCCCTTGTCCACGATGAATTTCTCCACAGGATTTGGCTCGCGGTGGCTCTGATAGCAAAGGTGAAGGGTGACAAACTGTCCTGGAGCCAACGTCACAACTCCATCCAACATGTCCCTGAGGTATTTAAACTGCTTATTATCCGCGAGCAGGCGTTCATTATTCCATTTGGAGCTGTTGCTCCATCTCAATTCCACGTGATCCTGCTGGCTCCAGCCACTGAAAGGGCTCTGTGTTTGCTTTGCGCTGCCTCTTTCAGTGCCCTGCTCAGGGAATTCTCCCTCCAAGGACATTTTCCATGCCTTGGAGGACAGTATCTCCCTCTCCCCTGTGTCCCCATGTCCATCTGGTTGGGTATTCCCTCCCTAAATTCCTGCCATAACGCCGGGATGAGCGTCTGGAGCATCTTCACCTCTGGCCAAGCCTTTGGATGGGGTCAGAGAAGCTCAGTGCAGTCTGGAGTAGAAGAAAAGGGATTTTTTTCCAACCCCTTTTGGTTTAGGATCCTCCAAACACCTTCCGAACCCAAGGGGTGGGTGTTGCCTCGCACGACACAGCTCAGGGTCATTTTTTGGGCAGCCTCATCCATGTGTTAATGACTCCCATCTTTCCGTGGTCCCAACTGGCCCTAATTCCTGGTCAGAATTAGTGGTTGGGAATCACACCCTCCTCTCCTTCCTCCCTGCACACCTCAGATGTCTCGGAGGGGAGTAATTGCCGCCAGGGTTGATTGGAATTACGGGGGGCGGAATTTCCATATCCTTGAGCTGCAGTGGGAATTACAGGATCATGGAATGGTTTGGGTTGGAAGGAACCTTCAGGATCATCCAGCTCCTGCCATGGGAACACCTTCCACTATCCCAGGTTGCTCCAAGCCCCATCCAGCCTGACCTTGGACACTTCCAGGGATGGGGTGGCCACAGTTTCTCTGGGAATTCCATTCCAGGGCCTCATCCCCTTCCCAATAAAGATTTTCTTCCCAAAATCCCATCTAAACCTCCTCTCTTTTACTTTATTTTTTCACGTTGTTAAAAAATAACCCTTTGCTCTTCAGCCATGCCCAGGATGATTTATTTCTCCTTTCTCTCATCCATGGATTCAAGGAAGCTTTTCTGCAGCACAGGCACAGCAATTCAAGCAAAAAAACCCAGCCAGTTTTGCTTTAAAGCAGCAAAAAAAATTCCCAACTGTGTTTTCCTGCAGGCTGGGGGAGCCTCTGTCTCCACTGCTGCAGGAAGAATAAATCCAACCCAATGAAATATTAATTATTAGAGTCTGTCCAACTGAGATTCCTCGGTGCTTTCAGAGAGCGAAGAAATTCTGGCACGCAGGAGAAAAAACCACACAAATCCCTTTTTTTTGTTGTTGTTTTTTGTTCTTTTTTGAGGAAATATTTTGTGATGAGTAAATTAAGAGCTTTGGGTTTGAGGGAAGGGAGGGGGCTTGGAGTGCCTCAGGCTGGGAAATAAAAATTCCTGAAGAGTGCTGGGAAGAGATTGTGGAGTAAATAAGAGGAAAAGGAATCACCCAAGTTCCTTCACACAGTAACTGTGACAAGGAGGGGGTGAAGGAAAGCAGAAATGGATTAATGAACGAGATTCATCCAAGAAAATTCCTTGTTGTGCAGCACTTGGGAAGAAATCCTTCATCCCGAGCAGGCCCGGGCTCCAGGCTGAGGCAGCCCCGCTCAGCACAGCTCAAAGCCCCTTTTGTCCCTGTTGTTTACCAGGATGAGGTTGGAAGCACAACAGGCAGCGTCATCCCTTGGCTGAGGGACGTTTTGCAGATTTGGGAGCTTTGACTCGAGTTAAAGCATTCCCGTGATTTTTCCAGAGGAAAATTCCTCTGAAAAGTGCTGCTTGGGAGAAAAGAGAGGCACTCAAAGCACCTCTGGCAATGAAAAATCTCTGCACTCTCATTCATTTCTTCGGCTCCTTTTTACCCTCTGCAGCCTCTGGAAACATCTCCATGAAATATTTGGCCTCCCTGGAATCTCTGTTCTCCTTATAAACCTCTCTGAGGTTCCTCAGCAGCTCAACCCAAATGTTTCAAATGCTTTTCATGAGGAGAAGGGAAAGAGGAGGCACTGATTTCTTCTCCCTGGTGCCCAAGACCCGAGGGAACAACTGGAGCTGCATCAGGGGAGGGTTAGGGTGGATTTTAGGAAGAGGTTCTTCATCCAGAGGGTCTTTGGGCACTGGAACAGCTCCCCAGGGAAGTGGTCACAGCCCCAAGCCTGACAGAGCTCCAGAAGTGCTTGGAAAACACTCTCAGGGATGCACAGGGTGGGATTGTTGGGGTGTCCTGTGGAAGGCCAGGAGTTGGACTTTGATGATCCTGTGGGTCCCTAGCAGCTCAGGACATTCCATGACTGCCCTGCCGTTGCTCTGGAGGATGCCAGCGGGAAAGGGGAATGAACGGATTGCTGGAAGACGCAATTCCAAGCGGTAGGAATTGCCACTCCAGGGCACTGCTGGCCCTGGGTGAGGCCGTGTGGCTCCAACTAGAGCAAAGCAACGTGAAAGAAGGGATTCCCCGGGATGCTGGTGGTGGAGGTGGGGACAGAGAGAAGCTGATGTGCGCAGATGTGCAGATAAGAGCGGTTGTTATTTTTGCCCAGAAGCACCCAAAATAAAATAAAATTCCAGGAGAAACCCCTCTGGAGATGCAGGAGATGCAGAAGGATCATCTCCCTCCCAAAGCTGCAGGACAGAGGATGGCAAGGACGACACTGAGGCGCTGGAGCGTGTCCAGAGGTTGGAACAGAGCTGGGGAAGGGTCTGGAGCACCAGGAGGGGCTGAGGGAGCTGGGGGGGCTCAGCCTGGAGAAAAGGAGGCTCGGGGGGATCTTGTGGCTCTGCACAACTCCTGACAGGAGGGGACAGCTGGGGGCAGGTCAGGCTCTGCTGCCAGGGAACAAGGGACAGGATGAAAGGAAATGGTCACAAGTTGTACCAGGGGAGGCTCAGCTTGGACATCAGGAGGGATTTCTTCCCAGAAAGGGTGGTCAGGCATTGGAAGGGGCTGCCCAGGGGAGGTGGTGGAGTCCCCATCCCTGCAGGCATCCAAGGAATGGCCGAACGTGGCACTCAGAGCTCTGCTGAGGATGCTGGAGCCTCAGGGGTGAGAAGAAAACAAGAAGAAGGTCGGGAGACACCACAGGACAAGATGATGACCACAATACTTTATCAATTCCTCATGTTTGATGTCCACACCCTCCTGGGGGAGCCTGGCCAGGCTCTCGAGTCCTTCAGGATCCCTTTTCTCCCAGCACCGCCGAGCAGGTGAAGAAGGACAGAGTGGGACCCCCCGGCCCCTCACTGCCGAGCCAGCCGGGGACCTGGGCACGCACTGAGGTTGCACAGGAAGCTTTGGCAGCAGTAGGAGGTGTAGGAAGCCAGGCCCAGGCTGAAGTTGTGGTGAGGGCAGGTCTCGGAGCACTTCTTGGTGATTCTCTTCCAGAAAGACAAAAATCCTGGCCCGGAGAAGGGAGAGAATGGGATTAGCGATGGGATTTTTTGGGTACTCCTCATGCAGGATGGGGTTAGGTTGAGGAGTCACATTGTCCCCCCACAACCCCAGAGATCAGCATGAGACCCATCCTGGTCCCACCACAACCCAGGAATGGTTGGTGACCTCCTACACCAAGCATTCCATACCCGTGCTGGGCATCCAGCACTGTTGGGGAGGATGAAATAGGAAAGCCTTACAAATATGATTACCTGGCAAAAGATGCTGAGAATATGGAAACTATAAGTGAGATTGAAATGAAGACAAGCTTTGAGATACCAAACCCCAGGTACTGAATAACTGGAAAACAATGGTGTGGCCACTGAAGGTAATCTCCCTCTTTGATTAAACAATCCCCTCTGCTCGCAGACAGGTCCAAGGGTCAGAGCAGACCCTGCCAACTTGGCAGAGGGTCCAAAAAGCAGTTTTTAGAGTTTAAAATATGTTTTAAAAGTTTAAAATTACCGTATTATTTAAATTACCATATTATTTATTTTTATTTATTTATTTTTATTTATTTATTTATAATTTATAATTAATTTATTTAATTAATAAAATTACCATATTATTTAAATTAATAATTAATTATGTATTAAATNACAGGCTCTATGTACATGTTGTAGGATTTGTAGCTTGTTCTAGATTGGTTAGTGAAAATTAGAATATTCAGCACAGAAGATGATTTATTGTATTGCAAATGGCAACCAGGGCATTCGATCTTCTTCCTACTCTCCCTTGCTCCCTCTCTTACCTCTCTGCCCTGCTCTGAGCTGTGTCTGGCAGCTCCCAGCAGGTTCCCCATACCCACGCCCTTTCACAATAAACCTCATGTTCTAAGACCTGAGTTCAGAGATCTCTCATCTCCGTCCCGACTGTCTGAAACAAAACCGGAGACAAATCCCACACGGCACTTCCCGCCATGGATCCTCATGTCAAGACCTTTTTAGGTGTACAATGACAACGTTCATTCCTGGACTGAAAACACAATTCCAGGGTTCCCTGCTGGAGGGAAATAATTCTGTTTCCCTCTGTATCTGGCTTGGATTAGAAATAGTGTGACCAGCAGGACCAGGGAAGTGATTTTTCCCCATTCTTGTCACTGGTGAAGCCACACCTCAAATTTTGGGATAAGGTTTTGGGCCCTCACTGCAACAAAGGCTTTGAGGGGCTGGAGCATGTCCAGGGAAGGGAATGGAGCTGGAGAAAGCTCTGGAGCACCAGGAATGGGTGGGGAAGCTGGGGGGCTCAGCCTGGAGAAAAGGAGGCTCAGGGGGACCTTCTCATTCTCTACAACTCCCTGAGTGTGAAGCCGAATTGGGGTCAGGCTCTGCTCCCAGAGAACATCAAGGTTCAAATTTATTTATTTATTCTTCCTCTGGAGTATCCTTCCCCTCCCCTCAATGCCCCCTGATTTTCCATACAGGAATAAAACCACAGCTGAAGAGGACAACCTCAGTGTGTGATGGGGAAGAGGATTTCAAACCTCCAGCACTGCCAGGTTGGGTTAGGAAGGCTCCACCTCCCACATGTTCTTCCCAATTCTCCTCAGCCCTAACAAATCCAGCCCAAACCCCACATCCCATTCCTGAGTCCCCACCAGAGGACCCAGAGCCAGCACCTACCGATTCCTACGGAGGCCACGTTGGTGACACAGTACTCGTCCTTGTCCGAGCACTTCTCTGCCTTCAGGCAGCTCCAGTTGCTTTGTTCCCAGTTGCAGGTGTAGCAGTACAGGGCATTTGCTGCAGGAGGAGACACAAAATGGGGGAGAGGGAGATGGAATCGTCCTGGCCTGTGTCAGCCATAGTGTGGCCAGCAGGACAGGGCAGGGATTGTTGAGGTCACACCTGTGGCCATTTCTGTGCCCCTCATGATGAGAAAGACATTGAGGGGCTGGAGCATGTCCAGGGAAGGGAACGGAGCTGGGGAAGGGTCTGGAGCACCAGGAGAAGCTCAGAGAGCTGGGAGAGCTCATCCTGGAAAAAAAGGAGGCTCAGGAGGGATGTTCCCACTCTCCACAACTCCTGAAAGGAGGGTGCAGCAAGGGGGGTCAGGCTCTGCTCCCAGGGAACAAGGACAGGACCAGGGGGAACCAGCCTCAAGCTGTCCCAGGGGAGGCTCAGGTTGGACATCAGGAGGAATTTCTCCATGGAAGGGGTGGCCAGGCATTGGAATGGGCCCAGGGAGGCGCAGTTCCCATCCCTGGAGGTGTCCAAGGAATGACTGGACATGGCACTCAGAGCTCTGGTGGTGGTCAATCAAACGTTGGACTCTAGGATCTTGGAGGTCTTTTCCAACCTCAGTGAATCTGGGATTCTGTGAAATGCCACCGGTCCTGGCAGCAAAAATCATCTCCTTCTTTTCACTGAGTCTCAAACGCACGAGGTGCAGGTCTGATAAAAGCCATGGAGCTGAAAGACCAAACTCACTCTTCCCAAGCCCCATCCAGCCTGGCCTTGGACACTTCCAGGGATGGGACAGCCACAGCTTCTCTGGGAAACCTGTGCCAGGGCCTCTCCACCCTCCCAGGGAAGAATTTTTTCCATATATCCAATCTAAATTTCCCTCTTTCAATTCGAAGGCCAAGGGCACCAGGTTTGATGTGATGCTTGGAGCAGGGAAGGGCAGGGAGTCCTGGAAAGGTTTCCAAGGATGTGCCGAGGCCTGGGGTCACCTTTTTTACTTGCTGGGGACTATGAAATTGCAGCTTAATTAGGCAGAAAGCATTGTCAGATGAAGAGGGTTAATTGGGACCTCCACAGCCTAAAGTCAGGCTCCCACGCCTTTGTCTTTGTGTGGGACATCAATGCCCCCAAAAATAAATCCAGAACCTGGTTTAAAGGAAAAACACAATGAGGAGAAGGATTTTTTGCTCTTTGCTGTGAGAACTCAGCCCTAAGACACGTGCAGTGAATGCTTAATTTTTACTGCCTGGATAATCCAACGTGGATTAGGCCAGGCTTCATTTTGGCACTGAGGACAATCTCTCTGTCTCCCGGGCCTTGTTAACACTTGGAAATCTGTCAGGATCACTGCTCTGGTGAGTGAACAAAGCTAAATAGCAGAAAGGTATTCTTAGGCCACAATGAGCCAGAAATAACTATTCCCAGGAATTCTTTTTCTGCACCAGACGTGTGGCACAATTCCAAGCGCTGGCAAAGCCTGTCCCACTCTCCAAAATGAGGATAAGGTTTATTCCCTCTCATCCATAGGGGATACATTATCATATTCCTTAAAAGGGCTCTGATTTAATTTATCATCTCTCCATGAAATAGAACGCACAATCTGTAACACAATTCCTGTGCAAATACCCACCGCCATTAACCCATTCAGTCCATATCCCAACTTCTCCCTAATTCCCTGACTTTGTCCCAAAATCCCTGAAGTCAGCAAGCTGTGGGGTCTCGGAGATGGGCAGAAACAGCTACACGAGGTCAGGTGCTGGAGGTGTGGCCCTGTCCTCACGGACTAGGAACACAAAGCATTGTGCTGTCTTCATCAAAATTTAGAAATTACCACAGCCTTGCACCACCCTGACAGGAAAACTCCCTGGAAAGTCTCTCATAGTCAGACCAGTGGGAACTGCCTCCAATTTTTCTGTCTTGTTCCCATAAAAATCCACTAGGACAGGGAAATTTCCCGTTGGAAAATAAACTTTTCGCACACCTAGACCGAGATTCCAGATAAAAACCCCCAAAACGAGCACTGCGCCCTTCAGCTTCACCATTCCAAGAGCTGAGGAACGCTCTCCCATTATTTCTTTCCATGGATATGAGGCCTCCCTGCCTTTAAAACCCTCAATACACATTATCTAGGAGCAAACCTCACCTTGAGCTGCAAATAGGACCAAAGCCAGCACCGCAAGGAAGGAGAACTTCATCTTCTCCCGGTCGTCTCCACAGCCCAGGAAAAACACCCTCACCTGGGGACAGGATATAAACCTTCCCTGCCTTTGGACGGAGCGATGATGAAGCCAATGATTTGGAAAGAGTGGGCAGGGATCACAGATTAGATGAGAGGCCAGGAATGCACGTGGGTTGTTTTCTCACCTCAGCGTTGCCTTCAGGCTGGGCTGGTGATTCCAGGGAGCAGTGAAAGCACTCTGGGAATTCACACCATTTGTTGGGATTAATCCTTTAATTCATCTCTGGTCAGGCTGGCAGGGCTGCTGATGTCGGGGTGGGGGTTTTGTTCTGATCTTCACATCTGTGGCCGGGTTTGTTTCCTTTTCTCAAAGGAAAATGGGAAAAAGTGGCATAAATTATGGAAATTGGACAAATGGAATTGTCCGAGCGGATTTTGCCAAGTGCATTTCCAAGGTTAGACGTGGAGAACTCGCAACATCTACAGCCAGGGTAAACCAAGCTGGATATTCATGGGGACAGGAAATGCATAATTTGGCTACCTACAGAGTTTTAAACCATAAAATCATGGAATGGTTTGGGTCGGAAGAAACCTTAAAGATCATCTCGTTCCACCCCCTGCCATGGACTGGGACACCTTCCAGGTGCCTCCAAGCCCCATCCAACCTGGCTTTGAACACTTCCAGCAAGGGTTAAAGACATCTTTGTCCCCCTTCTACACAGAACATCCACTCAAAGTCCTGCTGGATACAAGTCAGACAAAAACATCATCAGCCTTTACGATTTATCCACACTATGACACTTTGGGTGGAGCTGGAGCTGATAACTTCATCCCTTCTGGGGCTTCCATCTGACTGCCTGTCCCACTCGTGCTTCCGAGGAAAGAGTTATCAGGATGTCTAGTGCTGGATATCAGCAGACATCTCCATGAATCACCAAGCCACCCAAGAGCAGAGAGGGTGAAGCAGGAGGAGCCCCTTGGAGCGAAGCCGCTTGGGAAATCAGGTGTCTGCTTATCCCTTCCTTCTCCATCCTGCAGGAAAAGAGAGCAGAGAAGCACTGCAAACACACAGCCTGGGATTTAGGAGATGGGGAAGCAGAAGGAGAAGAGGCAGAGGGTCCAAAAACGTGTGGAAGAAAGATGGATGAGTTGAGGGTTCAAATGATTGGGGTCAACATGATTTTCTTGGCGGGACCCAACTGAGGTGAGCAAAATTTCCTGAAGCAGAGGTGATGCTCATCCAAGACATTCCGAGCATCCAATGGGATCAATCACTGATCACACTGAAGGCACGGCCAGAAAAAATTCAAAGAGACACCAAAACCCACCAAATCTTCCTTTCCAAGGAAACAAAAGGTGGGAGGATTCTTGCAGAGAGCTTTATTCGCTCGGTTTGCAGATATTTTGGAGGTTTCTGACACCACTGGCTCTGCTGACACAAAACTGGAGCGACAGGATGGGCAAGTCATCCCTGATAACCCCAGCAGCACCAGCCATTCCTCTGCCATGGGTCTACACCTGGGTGTGGAGAGGACAAACCACATCTCTTGCCCAAGAGATGAGCTCTGCCAGGCTCGGGGATGCCGGAGGAGGTGTGTCAGTGCTGCCAGGTGTCACAAGGCAGTGACCGAAGAGCAGGACCTGTTCCAGGGGACAAGGATTGGCCGGTGTGATTCACCGTGGCATCAGGGATGACTCTTTAGGGGAGTCTGGAAACCAGCCTGGGAAGCCAAGGCTTGCCATCCCGCAACAGCAGGAGCACCATGGAAAAGCCCTGTGCTCTTATTTTAACCAGTTTTGAGTGGGTTTTTTGAGGAAAAACATGGAAAAATAATTGTGTTGGTCTTCAGTATGATTTGGATTGTGGACTCCCCATCTCTGGAAGTGTCCAAGGCCAGGCTGGATGGGGCTCGGAGCAACCTTGTCTAGTGGAAGGTGTCCCTGGCCATGGCAGGAAGTTGGAATAAGATGATCTCTGAGGTCCCTTTTAACCCAAACCATTCCATGATTAGCAAGGTTTATTCCCTCAATTCCAGTGACTGGTGGCACGAACATCTCCTGCCTGAAACAGAAACAATTCCAGGGATTCAAATCTGCTCCTCACTGCCAGCAGGAACAAGATCTCCAAGGCCATGGGAAGTGGTCCACCACGGCTCCACTGGCACGAGTGGTTTGATGGACAAAGGTTCACAGTGGGTCAGTTCCCATTTTGGGGGGTGCCGGTGACCCACTGAGCCAGATTTTTGGGAAGTTACCATCCTCTCCTCGGATACGTGTGATGCACGTGTGAGGTGTGGCCCTGCCATGGCTGGCATTTCCTCGGGAGCCTCAGGATGGTGGTGTCACCCTGGGTGGCCAACACATGGAAGGAGCATGACTGGAGCATGGAAGGCTTGGCTGGATCAGAAAAAAAGGTGTCCCGGTATCCATAGGCTACAGCTGTGTCAGTAAATTCAACTTTTCTGGGACCACTTCCAGCATGGAGGTGGGTATCAGTCTATTGGGAATAGTCCTTCCTTCGTTTCATTTTATTTATTATATTTATTACATTTATTTTATATATTACGCCACCACCTCTGTTTTATTCCAGATATCCCCATGGAGTAAGGATGGTTGATCCATGCTGGAACCTTGCCAGGGAATGTGCCAGGAACAAATTAAACAAATTAATTAAATGTTGTGGGTGATGTTCTAGGCCAGGGATGTTCCTAGCAAGTGTTTATTTCCCTAGCCTGGGTTCATCCTTGGAGATCAGGCCCTTGCAGGCACGTGAATCACATCCTTCAGGATGAGAACTTGGTCCCAGATTTTACTCCTGGCCGTGTAAATGTGGCTTTGTTTGCCTGCCCTCTGGCATATTCCGACTGTTGAGTCTTCCTGGATGCAGGAGCAGAAGTCAAGGAACAGGGATCTGTTCCTTGCTAATTTTTTGGGAGACTTACAGTGGGTTCTTCTCAAAAATGGCCTTGGGATCAGTATCCACATAGGGAATCACAGATAAGGAAGGACAGAAACATCATGGATTGACCTCATGGGAGCTTTTTCTTTTATTTTTCCTGAAGCTTTTCTCTGTGGTCAGAGTGTGACACCTGCCTCAACCCTTCTCAGGTGGCATCTCAGAGGATTCCCAGATAATTCCATCCATCCCAATCTGTGTTTTGCCGTTTCCCACTCCATTCTAGTGCACCAGGGATGGCAGGATGAAGTTGGTTCTCAGCTCCAGGGATATTCCGGCCCTAAATAAAACCTGGTGAAGCGACTGCAGAATCTTGCTCCCCATCCTTCGTTTTTTGTGGAGTTTTTGAGGGAGGAAGAGGTTGGATGTGGCACCACTTTTTGGCAGGGATGACAACACTTTGAAGGACACATGGCCCTGGGAGAAGGGGAGCTCTGTGGGTTGAGCACCTCCTTGATGAGTGGGAGCTCTAGATCTTCCCTTCCTCAATTCCAATGACAATGAATAGTGACTTTTCCTTCTTTTTTCCATCTTTCTCCTTCTCCACGGGGATTTCCTTGTGCTCATCCTGCAAGGCTCATTCCTTGCATCCTTCCTGACTGTGACCTCCTCCAAATCAGGACACCACGGTGAGCTGCCACCATCATCCCCTGACACAGATTTGTCCTCACCTCAGACCTTCACAGGTCTCAGATTCCACGGAAACCAAGAAGATCTTGGATCCGCCCAGGTTTAAAACCTTTGCATGTCAAACCCTGAAGGACTCAGTCCCTGTGGCTGTTCCTGCCAATCTCCCACACATTCCGCATTCCCGGGCGCTCTGGAGGTGTCCAGGTGCTCCCCATGGCTACTCCCATGGGGAAGAGACACTCAGGATCAGGAACCAAGCGTGGGCAGCCTGGGGCTGGGATTCAGCAAGGTGGTGAAATCCTGAGAATTTGCCCTTCGGCTTCCTCTCTTCCAAGCAGCACCGGGAAATGGCGCCCCAGGGCCATCCCAAATCCCTGGTTATGGATATTACCTGATTTTATGGTGTCTGTGGGACTTCTGTATTGCCCAAATCCCAGCTGGATCTGGATTAAGTCACATGAAGGATTACACCTGGAATTGGGGACATTAATGGGAGGATCCAACAGTGATGTCCAGCTCCGGGGGAGCCCTTCCAGCTTCCTTGGGGCTGGAATCACTGCAGAGCTCTCATGGAATCTGTGCCAATAATACACAGAAAGTCCATGCACAGTTCCAAGGGCTATCCCATAGCTGCCCACACTTTTTCACTGTTAATGTGTTCCTCAGCGTGGCTTTGACCTGACCAAGTAGGACCATCCCTGAAAATCTCATATCCAAAATCCCAGACCTTCTCCGGACAGGGTACTGGAACAGTACCACTGGAGATTAAATAAATATCATTATTGTTCAAGACTTTTTTTCCCATAAACCTTCTGAATTTTCCATCTGGCTGAGACACACAGGGAGCTGGGACTGTGCTGATCAGGACTGGATCTTCCTCCTACTCACTTCCATTTGTTTTTCTCCCTGTGTAATTCCATGAACAACCTGTTCCCAACCCCAAGCTCTCCTATGAGTCAGCTCTGCACAAAAAGAGAATAAATAATAAACATCTTGGAATTGTTTTTGTGGGTTTTTTTTTTAATAGTGGATGTAGAGGGAATGTTAAGATTGGATATTGGGAAAAAATTATTTCCTGTGAGGGTGGTGAGGCCCTAGCACAGGTTTTTCACATAAGATGGAATCTCTGGAAGTGTCCAAGGCCAGGTTGGACAGGGCTTGGAGCAACCTGGGATAGTGGAAGGTGTCCCTGCCCATGGAAGATGGAACGAGATGAGCTTTAAGGTCTTTTCCAACCCAAACCTTTCCACGATTCTGGGCAATCAGGATGGGAGAAGAAGCTTCCAAGGGCACTTCAAGTCTGCAGGTCAAGTTTTTTTGGGAGCCGTGACAGCAAGAAGGAAAACCAAACTCCATCCCAGCTCTTGATATATCCCTGTCTGCTGACTTCCTAAATACCACAGGATGGAGATTCCTGAATTTCCATGCCATGCACTGATCCCAGAGAAAAGGAAATTTCTCTGGGTGCAGCAGAAGAAACCATCCTGTGAGGACCAGACCCCAGTTTTGATTGCCCAGTTGGGGTCAATCCTGGAGCCTTGGGAAGGGCTTATTCCCACGGTGGCCACGTGGATTTCTCTCATGTGACTCCACAGAAAATCCTGAGGTGGAAATGATGCACAAGGATCATACAAGTCCTGCCTACTCCGAGAAAATAAAGACTAATCCTATGCAGAACAATAAGGGGAAAGCTGGATGGAGGCTTTTCCAGGCATGTTAATTCCTGTTTTGAAGACAACTCACAGAATTATGGAATGGTTTGGGTTGGAAGGGACCTTGAAGATAATCTCAATCCAACTCCTGCCATGGACAGGGACACCTTCCACTATCCCAGGTTACTCAGATCCTCATCCAGCCTGGCCTTGGACACGTCCAGGGATGGGGCAGCCACAGCTTCTCTGGGCAACCTGTGCCAGGGCCTTACCCCATCCAGTCACCCCATACCTGTCCTTCTCTCCATCACATCCCACATTTCCCCCTCCTCAAGACCTCCAAACTGGAATTTCCCTACTCTGTGTCCTTGGATCGGAGGCACAAACCCTTCATCCTGAGCTGAGTTATGGCTTGGTGCTGCTATTTATACAAATCTGCAGCGGCTCCATATGAAGCTAAACAAAAGCAGAGCTAATTAGCCAGAACCACTTGGTCAATTAGGAAAATTGCTCTTCCCACTCAGCCAAGATTAAAAAAAAAAAAAAAAAAAGATCTGGCTGGGGCAGAGGAGCATCCACAGAAAATACCAAATTAAGGGGATAACAAACAACCTTGTCTTAGACTCTCAAAGAGGAAGTGCCGGACAGAAAAATTCTCTGTTCTATTTCTGGAATTTTATCTCCTCATTTTGTCATTTTTGAGTTATTTTATTTTTCCCAGCACAGAGGAAGGCCCTGTGAAGATGACCCAGCACAGCCCCTTGGAGGAGCTCTGCCAAATGTGAGAATATAGAGGAAAATCAGACAAATAAAATAAATAAAAGAGAAATATATATTTTTTTTATTTTTATCACAAAAGGGAGTCAGGGGTTATGCAGCCTCAGTTCAGCCACATTTTTGCTTAAAGGGTCACACCCCGAAGCCTGTCCAAATGGCTGGAAGGAAAATGGAATGAAATTACAGCTGTAGCCATCCAATATAGGGTCTTGCAGCCAAAGGAAGAGAAGCCAAATAAAAAGAACAAAGGGACGGTGCTGAGCTCCTGGGCTTGGAAGAGCAACCAGACCTTCCTGGGCCAGTTTATCTCCCCTCCCCACCTTCACATCTCAGCACCAGCAGCAGCAAAATTTGCGTTTGTGGACATTCAAGTTCATTCCATGCCTTTTTTTGTCAAAAATCCAGTGTTGGATCCAAGGATACAGAGGAGAGGGGTGGAGGTGGAGATTTAACCCTCCAGGTGCTCCCTAAAACTGAAGGCTCCTTCTTGCACCAAGAATGAACGAGGGGAAGTCAGGATCTCTTTCTGCTTGGGGGTGACCAAGATGGGAACAGGAGCCCTAATTAAAGCCGCTCGAGTTAATTGCCACTCCCTTCTCTCCCACTTTGGCAAATCCAGCCACCAGGAGTCGAAGATCCCAACAAAAGCTTGAGAAAGAGATGGAAGAGATTACACGGAATGAGCTCATTCAACTCCGAGTGACCCTGGGAAGGGATTGGAGACTTCCTTGTTATCCCACCCCGGCAGGAAAATCTTCTGCCCTGTTTCCAAAAGGAGAGGGAGACTGAATGCCACCCACCCACCCGGAAACACGGCATTTTTTGGGGAAGGCATCACAGGGCAATCCCAGGGAACCTCTGGAAGTTACCACAGGCTGGAGAAATACCACAGCACGTGTAAGAGGGACTTTTTACACTGGAATGCAACAGAAAACACACCAGTTTAAAAATTTTGATACAACTTTAATCAGGCTTGGTTTGCCTTTGCAAAAATATTTTTTTAGGAGAGTAGCACCACTCTACCGAGATGAGTTTAAGATATCAACGGACAGGGAGTAGCCCAAAAGATATCCAAAAAAATAGCAAACATCAACAGAACATCAGCAGAATATCAATGGCCATCCATGAACATCTACCCCAGACGCTGCCTCTGGCAGAGTTGGAGACATCCAGTCGGGAAAGGAATGATAAGAAATCAAAGAGTGAGGACCTAATTAACATCAGAGGCAAAGAAATTCGGATCCAATAGGAAACGCAATACTGTGGGTGGCTAAACTCTGGACCAATGAACACTGAAACAGTGCATCTCTGTGAGTTTTGACTGTATAAAGTTTGGGGGGAAATCCTGTAAAAACACGTGTATTTGGAATATTTTCCTTGGCACATCATGGCCAGAAAATAAAGTAATGCCTGATTCTCTGTCACTTCAAATATAGTGCTAGAGGGTTTTTATTTTCTTCCTGACTTTCAGTGACAGAGGGAATGGATTCCCACTGCCAGAGGGGAGGGTTAGATGGGATATTGGGAAGAAATTCTTCCCAGGGAGGGTGGGGAGGCCCTGGCACAGGTTTCCCAGAAAAGCTGTGACTGCCACAGCCCTGGAAGAACTCAAGGCTGGGGTGGATGGGGCTTGAAGCAATCCCCTCCATGGCAGAGGAATGGAATTCCATGATCTTGAAGGTCCTTTCCAACCCATTCCATTCCATAATTCTATGATCCCTCTCCTTCCAGGCTCACGGCAGCAGAAGGAATTTAGGAGCCTCCCTGCAGCTGGGAGAGCCTTTATCCCAAGGCTTATCCTTGAGCCAGGCCAATCAAATCATAATTGCAGCTTAATCCCAACTCAGATTAAGAATATTACTGCAATAAATACAAAATAGAGTGTTGGCTTTTCGCAAATATTCATTGTGTGTTTGGTTTAATACATAATACAGTGCTGGCTTTTCGCAAATATTCATTGTGTGTATGGTTTTATTCCTTTTATAGGAGTAGTTTTGTTATAAAGATATAGGGATATAACCAATGTTTTAATTTCTGTTATGAACTAGATTTCGATACAGTACTGAAATAACTAATAGAGGTAGTTTAAAAGTCTTTCCGTTACTACCCACACTGCCTGCTTGACTGGATAACACCCAAAGAACAGCACAGAGAAGACCCAACACTGACACCTGACTATCAGCCACAACCAGATGCAAGGACCACAGAGAAAAGCCCAGTCTTGAAGACGATAACCAAGACTGGAAGAAACCACAGCCAAAAAACGCATGCCCTAAAAAGGCAGGACCAAGGAGGAGCCATGCAAAACAGTTCTTGGAACATGCAAAATAGGTTTGAGAAAAGTTCGAATATGCATGAATTCTTATGAATAGGCATGAGGCTGAGAGTATTTAAGACAACTCCCCCAATGGCAGGTGTGCTTTTGGCTTAGGGCCAAGCACCCAGCACTGTTCCTTTGCTTTATTGTTGTTTCCCCTATAGTCCTTTATTAAACTTTCAAATCTCAATAGGAGAGTGAACTCCGTTTTTGACATTAACTAAATCATTTATTGGGATTTCTCATGCTCCAGCTTGCACTGGCTCAGGATTAAGGCCTGGAGAAGCCAATCTCAAAGTTTGGGATAACTCAGCTGAGTTTTTCCTGATTCTTCATTTTGTTTTGAATAACAGAGGTGTCCACTGGCCAAAAATAAGGATAGGAAGAGCCAGGCTGGACGTTATCCACTCATTCCCAGTGGGATGCCCAGGATCTGCAGCCATCCTCATCCCACAAGAAGTCTCAGCTCTCCTTCACAGGGCGCAAACCTCAGACCCTGGAGCTTTTATCCTTCTTTGGAAGCCTTTCCTCTGCCCCTTCCCAGCCAGTCCTTCAGTTTATCCCAGGGATCTGAGTTCTCCCAGGTTTGCTTTCCTTGCAGCCATTTTTCTTAGCACTTCCAAACACACGGCATGGGATAATGGCTCTCCAATTTGGGCTGATTTTCCATCCATCTGAGCCTAGCTGAGTGTGAAGGGACAGAAAATCCAGGGAGTGCGTTCAGCATGTTTTATTTATGCCAAACCACTGCCACGCTCTTGTCTCCCACTAAAAAAAGGTTGGAAAAGGAAATGCCTCCGTTCAAGGAGTTCAGAGACAGCATCTGGATCACAGCAGGCACAGCCTCAAATGTTCTTCCCTTTTCCTCTCAAGCCGACAAAGCATTCCCTTGAATGTTTCTGTTCTACATTTCCCATTTTTTTTCCCCTCATTTTTGCAACATCAGGAAAACCCTTCTGGAAACCCTTCACCTTCCTCCTCCTCAAATCCCCGAAGGGGTTTCCCACTTTTCCCAGGTCAGCCAGGCTGCAGCTGGTTTGTTTTCCCTTCCATCTCCTCACCCCAGGGATTGGATGCAAGGGAGAAGAAGCAAATGCTCCATCACCTCCCCTTCCCTGTCCGCACCAATTAAGATAAATCAGCCAAAATTCCATCTCTCCATAACTTTGAAAGCCCCATCATTACGCAGATGAAAGAGCAGCCAAGCAGATCTGATGAGTTCCCTTCCCCAAAGTGGCTGAGTCACCATTCCTGGAGGGATTTAAAAGACATGGAAATGTGGCACTTGGGGACATTGTCTCGTGGTGAACACGGCAATTAATGGGTGCACTTGATGAACATAAAGGGCTTTTCCAACCTAAATGATTCCGTGATTGGGATCACCCGATGGGCCAGGGGAGGAGAGGAGCCCTGCCAACCTGAAACTGTGGAAATTGGCTCGGGAAAACTGGAGGCTGATGAGCTGTTTTCATCCAGGAGGATCAATAATCTGTTGGACAGGGAACAAGAGCCTGACTCACCCCCAGGAGAGAGCACAGCGTGGGAAGGTTTGTGATGTGCACAGCTCTGGCCAATGGATTTACATTCCCAAATTTCCAGGATTCTGCTGCAGAAGGAACAATCAGGGATGGATCCCCTTGAAGCTTCCAGCTGCTCAGACAATTTCTGCGGGAAAAAGAATTGCTTGTACAGCCCCAGGCATCCTTGGACTGGGGGCACCAGAGCTACATCCAACCCTGGGATCATCAGCACAAGGAGATGGAGCTGCTGGAGCAAGGCTAGAGGAGGTCACAGAGGTTCTCCAGGGGCTGGAGCCAGGCTGGGAGAGCTGGGAATGTCCAGACTGGAGAAGAGAAGACTCCAGGGAGGGCTTTGAGGCTGTTACTGTGCCTAAAGGGCTCCAAGAAAGCTGGAGAGGGATTTTGGAAAAGGGATGGAGACACAGGACACACAGAATGGCTTCAAACAGCCAGAGGGCAGGGTTAGATGGGATATTGGGAAGGAATTCTTCCCTGGGAGGGTGCTGAGGCCCTGAAATGGAATTCCCAGAGAAGCTGTGGCTGTTGATCCCTGGCAGTGTCCAAGGCCAGGTTGGACAGAGCTTGGAGCAACCTGGGATAGTGGAAGGTGTCCCTGCCCATGGCAGGGATTTGGAACAAGACGATCTTGAAATCATTCCATGATTCTTTCATTTTAAATTTCAAGTCCCAGATTTGGGGGCAAATGACCCCTGGAACAGGACAGGCTGAGGGTATTTCTAAAACTTCCAGAAGCTTTGTAAAAAATTGCTAAACAGAGGGATAAAAACCAAATCTGTGCAATGAAAAGCAAATACAACTGATTTGGATATTTGTCCAATGATGTCCCAGATGACTGGAAATTGGCCAATGTGATGTCCATCCACAAGAAGGGCTGGAAGGAGGATCTGGGAAACTCCAGGCCAGTCAGCCTGACCTCAGTGCCCAGCAAGATTATGGAACAGATCATGGAACAGATCAACAGAAAGGCTGTGGATGCTGCCTACCTGGACTTCAGCAAAGCGTTTGACACCATCTCCCACAGAATCCTCCTGGAAAAGCTGGCAGCCCACAAAAGCTGGCTGTCCCCTGCTTGGACAGGCGCTCTTCGCTGGGTTGAGAACTGGCTGGAGGCCGGACCCAGAGAGTGATGAACGGTGCTGGATCCAGCTGGTGGCCATTCACCAGTGGTGTCACCCAAGGGACAGTGCTGGGGCCAGTCCTGTTTAATATCTTCATGGATGAGGGGATTGAGTCCTCCACCAGTTAATTTGCAGATGGCACCAAGCTGGGAGAATCGACAAGCCCCGCATATGGAGCGTATGGAAGGCAATGCGTTGGGATGAAATGAGGGGCAGTGAAAAAAAACAGAAAGTTGCCCGAATTCTAGGGGTTGAATTTCTGAAATCCGAATAGAAAGGCAAAAGGCGAGACGCGAGAAGAAAGTGAGGAAGGGAACAGCTTAAAGAAAAAAAAGGAAAAATTTGGCACCGAAGTTCAGACAAGCAAATAGCACAGCATGAGCTGAAGTGCAGAGAACTGGACCAAAGCTTGCCAACTTGATCCTCACTGAAATCACAAGATTTCATTTCCTTTCATGAAATGAAATTCTTCATTTCATTTCATGAAAGGAAATGAAATCCCGAATTCAGAGAAGAAGTGTAACAAGCACTTGGGAGAGGAGATATGACCAAAGAAAAGGCGAGCGGAAAAAACCGCGAAATTTGGAAATGGAGCATACGGAAGGCAATGCATTGGGATGAATTAAGGGGCTTGTCGATCTGCTGGAGGGTAGGAGGGCTCTGCAAAGGGACCTGGACAGGCTGGATAGATGGGCTGAGTCCAACAACACGAAGTTTAACAGATCCAAGTGCCAAGTCCTGCCCTTCGGCCATGCTAACCCCCGCGAGCGCTACAGGCTGGGGACAGAGCGGCTGACAGTGGCCAGGCAGAAAAGGACCGGGGGGTACCAGTCAAGAATGTGAGCCAGCAGCGTGCCCAGGTGGCCAGAAAGGCCAATGGCACCTGGCCTGTGTCAGGAATAGTGTGGCCAGCAGGACCAGGGAAGTCATTCTTCCCCTACACTCGGCACTGGTGAGGCGATACCTTGAGTGCTGTGCCCAGTTCTGGGCCCCTCAGTTTAGGAAGGACTTTGAGATGCTTGAACTTGTCCAGAGGAGGGCAACAAAGCTGCTGAAGGGCTTGGAACACAAACCCAATGAAGAACGGCTGAGGGAGCTGGGGTTGTTTAGCCTGGAAAAAAGGAGACCCAGGGGTGACCTTATCACTCCCTACAACTCCCTGAAATGTGGCTGTAGCTGGGTGGGGTCAGTCTCTTCTCCCAGGCAACAACCAACAGAACAATAGGACACAATCGGAAGCTTCACCAAGGGAAGTTTAGGTTAGACATCAGGAAAAAAATTCGCCACTGAAAGAGTGATTGGGCACTAGAATTGTCTGCTCAGGGAGGTGGTGGAGTCGCCATCCCTGGACGTGTTTAAAAAAAGACCGGACACGGCCTCAGAGCCATGGTTTAGTTGATGAGGAGGTGTTAGGTCATAGGTTGGACTCGACCTTAAAGGTCTTTTCCAACCCAGTTCAGTCTGTGGGATGGAGTTGTTGCCTTTAACAGAGGACAATTATGGAGATGATATCCAAGGGTGATGTGGCTCTGGCTCTGCCCAGAAAAAGGACAAGCAGCAGGGTCCAAGATGCATCACGGGAAATTCCAACCAGATCTGAGGAAGGAAAAGCTTTGCCAGGGCAGTGATTCATCTCCAGAACAGTGAACCTGAAACGTGGCAGAGGAATCTCCCTCTGTGGAAACACCGAAATTAAGTCAGAGAAAACCCTGAACAACACAGCCAAAGCTGACCCTCCTTTGAGGAGAAGGTGGAACTCGAGCCCTCCCAACCCAGGATTTCTGGGAAGAACCTGGGCAGGACAGCAGATGCCAAAGCAAGAGAAGAGGACCTTCTCACCACCTCCTCCCACTCCTAAATTTATTTTCTCCAACAGCCCCTCTATCACCACTGCCTGGGGCCATCAGTGCAGGACATCACCAGGCTGAAGGCAGGGGACAAACTTCCTAATTCAATTTTTAATTTTTTTTTTGTTTTGTTTTGGGGTGGGGTTTTTTTGTTTTTTAAAGCTCCATTATATAAATAAACCAGCCCTAAGCTCATCCAGTACCAGCCTGAGCAGTCACCTTTGTCCCTGGTAAATTTTGGGTGAGGTCTCCTCCCACCCACAGTGAACAAAAGGCTTTTATGAAAAGCAAATTTGGCAACCAAGAAGTCACAGGGTAAGGTGTCACTTCTGGTTTTGTCACAAACCACAACTTCCCTTTTTTAAATACAAAAAAGGAAACCATCACAATGGAAAAATACTAAACTTCTGACTTTGAATTTCACCAAATGCTGTCATTACCTTGATTTTGGGTTACCAAAAGGCCTCAAACACAGGGTTTTTTTCCTCTGCCTACAACATCATAGAAAGTTGGAAAAGACCCTTAGGATCATCAAGTCCAACCACCAACTTAGCACTATCACATTCACCACTAAACCACGCCCTCAAGTGCCATTTCCGCAGGTTTTTTGAGCACTTCCAGGGATGGAGACTTCAGGAAAACACTGGAAAAAGAGAGTTGAAACAAAGCCTGGAAGGGCCAAAGTGAGGACAGATCATCTGAGCACACCAGTATTGCTTGGAGCCATCAAATAACCCCAAATTATTGGGATGGGTGAGGGATCCTACTCGGGAATGGGAGCATGGTCCTGCTCCACAGGGTCCTGATGGAAAACCCCCCTCAGATTAAAAATTAGGCCATGGGAAGGTCTATAGAATACTGCCAGAAATATTTGGGGGACTCCAGAAAAAAATAGGGTGAGGACAGATAGGACCATTTGGGACAGTAACAATGCACACTTTCTGGAACTACTCCCTTATTTTATAGGGTCACAGAATGGTTTGGATGGAAAGGAACCTTAAAGCTCATCCAGTTCCACCCTCCTGCCATGGTCAGGGACACCTTCCACTATCCCAGGGTGCTCCAAGTTCCCTCTAACCTGCCCTGAGACACTTCCAGACACATCCAGAACCACACCTGGGATGAGCTGCAAAAAGCTGAAAAGCCTCCAGTCATGGATACTCAGAAAAAATTAAAAAAAGAAAACAAATCACTCCCAGTTTTAACGAAATGCATTCCAAGCCCTCAATTTCCAGCAAAAACAGCAACACTTTCACCATGAGAACAAATGGAAACGAACACATGGGAAGCACCAGGAGCTTTGGAATTCAGCGCCCTCAACATCAGCCCTGAGGTGCCAGAAGGTTTTGCTGCCAATGCCACAGTTTGCCCTCACCTGGGGCTCACTGGGATGTGGGAATGCTGCCAGGAATGTGCTGTATTATCTTTTTTTGGGGATGTGGAAAGCAGCCAATCGAGCAGCAAACACAAGCAGCTTACGTTGTTGATCTCTGCCTCCTCCGTTCCCAGCTGGAGCACAGTGGGACGGAGGATTCCAAAGGTGCCATCCCAACACAGGAGCAGCTCCAGGAATATTGGTCCCACTCCCCACCACACATCCCACCACACCTGGCCCGGAATCATCCTCTCTTCTTGCCTGTTTTCCAGGAAATCTCCCATTTCCTAAGACAGTTCAGTTCCTGCTCTGGATACAGGAGCTGAGCCAGAACCAAGTGAAGAAAATATGGGAATAAACACTGCTCCAAGTGAGATGTCCTCTCCCAGACCAAAATTTAACCACATGGGGTGGTAAAAATTCACTTTGCTCATGACAAGGTGAATTTTAACCCTCTGCAAGGTAAAACTGCTTTTAAATCCGACATCTTCCCTTCCACCTTCTGCCATGACACAAATTCCCTCCCACAATTTTCCTCCCACAATTTTCCATTTTACATCCCTTCCATTGCACAACTTTCTCCTGTCCTGGAGGTGAAAGGGCACCAAGTGCCCTGAAATGTAAAACCCTGAGGTTTTTCCTTTCCTTGCAGTGCATCCCTAATCCCATCCCCGGTTTTGTATTGCAGTTCCCTCTTTTCCTGCGGTCATCACCCAATGTTTCCCCATCCATCCCATTTAGACAGTCTGGAAAGGGAAGGACAGCTCCACTACACCCCAAGGAGACAGGATTAGACCTGATCTTATTTATCAGCACAATTAAGGCTCTTATTTAATCTTCTTCCAAGACTCCAGAAGAAGAAAGAAAAAAAAAAAAAAAAATCCCAAGTACTTTGCAACTCCAAAGAGGAATTAAGAGTTCCCCAAGTCACTGCAGGCAGGGTGAGTGTCACAATCAGCAATACCTGTTTCAACTGGAAATCCACGTGTTTGCTTTTCCATACAAAAAAAAGTACCAAACTCAGACAACCCTCGGCAGCAGCAAATTAAAAAAAAAAAAAGCTTCCCAACAGCACCAAACGAACAGGATTTAGGATTTAACATGGAAGGCACCAGCTCAGAATTCAAAGTCCTCGCCAGTCATGTCAATGGCCCAGGCAAATTTCTCCCTCTGCGCCTTGTTGTAGATCTTCTCGATGGGAATCCCGAATTTCTTGCACCTGTGCAGACCACAAGACACCAGTGGGGACGAGTTACCCAACAGTGTCCTCTTCACTGCGTCCCTGGGAGAGCCCAAGGCCAGGCTGGACAGGGCTTGGAGCACCCTGGGAGAGTGGAAGGTGCCCCTGAACTTTAAGGTCCTTTCCAACCCAAACCATTCCATGATTTCCCACTCAAGATTTACCAAGCTACAGTAATCCTGGGATCCAGGTAATTCAGCTTGGATGTGCCCAGGGCTATTTTCTTGTTCTCCTCCCTATCGGTGGCCTGGACGTTCAGGTTGGCCAGCTGCTGCTCCAGCCTCTTCAACAGCTTCTTCTTCTTCTCCACGTTCCTGAGGGAAGAGGAGGAGCAGCACAATGTCCTAAAGCCCAGAAATATCCTGGAATGGCAAAATGCCATTCAGGACTAACCTATTTCCCAAGGATTTGGACCTGATACAATGTTTTTTTTCATATTTAAAAGAAAAAAAATAAAATGTTATTTCCACCACCAAAGATGGACCAACAAAATCCAGCATCCAGAGAAAACCCTTGGAATGGGTTGCCCAGAGAAGCTGTGGCTGTCCCATCCCTGGAAGTGTCCAAGGCCAGGCTGGACGAGGTTTGGAGCAACCTGGGATAGCGGGAGGTGTCCCTGAAGGGAATCATGCACAAGATCTTAACCATCTTTCAAACATTCATGGGAGACAAGAAGGTCCCAATCCCAAACATTGACATTTTTGTTCTGGTGAGGTCTTTGGGCCACTCCATCCCCATCCATGGGCCCTCTGAATCCCTCTGAAAGAGTGGATTCCAAGGAAGAGCCACTCACGCTTCTGCTTTGGCATCTTTTGTGTCTTCAAACTCATCTTCAACTTTTTTCAGTTCTTCCTGGGCTTCCTCCACTTGTTTCTTCTTGGCATCGATCTGTCAAGGTGAAAATAAAATCAGACAACACTTCCAAACTCCCTGAAGGTTTCAGCTTCCTCCCTCTTTTCCTTCCCACATCATTCCTCAATTTCTTTGCAGCCCTACTTCCCAACTTGTCCCTGCAGCATTTTCTGGGCTCAAGCACTTTTTAGCCTATTCTAAAATACCATCGCAGCTCCTAAATCTGTTCATCTTCTGCACCTGCCTGAGACTGAGGGACTTGTGACAGCACTAGAGCCCTCAGAAAAGTCCCAGTCCATCAGTGAGGTGTGAGGAAAAGCTGAGGATAATTAAAAGTGGTATTTTGAGGTATTTTCAAGTTGCTTTTCCTGCAAATAGACAGGAAAAGCAATTTCCCTGATCTTGATCCAACTGTGCCAGAGCTGTGCCATCACAAAAGGCCCCCAGCTTGGTTTGAAGACACCGAGTGACAAAAAAAGCCCCAGACCCATAAAAACTCACCCAAATTATGTGCCAAGTGTGCTCCCCACAGCATTTGAGGTCACCACACCCCTCTCCATCCCTGGGTGTGCACTGATTAAAATCCACTCTTCCCAGGGCATTCCCTGATGTGTTTGACCAAGGTGATTCCTTCAGACATCACCGCAGCCCAAAAATAAAATTTAGAGGCCAGATGAGGTCTGGGATCTCTCAGCTGGGTCTGTCTCACCTTCTGCTGGAGGATTTGCATGGACTTGGCAAAGGTTTTTGGAATAGACCTCTGATGGTTGCACAGGACGGCCACGGCTCGGTTGGCTCGGTTGTAGGATAGAAGCTTTCCTGCAATGTTGTCATCAGCTGGAAAGAAATGAAAGCATCACTCTGTCTCCATTCCAGGAGTTGGGAAAAGCAGGGAATACAGCAGAAGGAAAGGCAAACGAGTTGCTGTCGCATTCTTTCTCCGGGGAGAGCGCTAATGGTTGCGGAAATTGGGGAAAAACAATTGAGCGCCACAGTCTGAATGCTGTGACTCATCCCTCGCATTCCCAAGGAAGCAAAAATAGTGCAACCATCCAGCAACACAAGGAAAAGAGGGAAAAATATTCCCATCTTGGCTATGAGTTAGTCAGAGAATCCCCGAGTTCACCATTTCTCACTTACCAACATTCCCAACCTGCTGCTCACCCCCGTAAGTTACTCCCACTCTACTACATGGAGCATCACCTGCCCCAGGTGGGACATGGGAAGTTTTAGGGACCCCAAGGCAACGGATGGACATTCCTGAGCCCTTTGGTCCCACAATGCAGCCGGTGACACCACAAGTGACACCGCGACCACCGGAACTCACGGTTGGTGAGGGCCTTGAGCTGCTCCTGCAGGGTGATGGAGGCGTTGTAGGTCCTGAAGACTTTGGCCGACAAACCATCCATGAGGCGCTGGAGGTGTTTGTTCAGGAAGGCTGTCTGGAGGAGGGAAAACAGGAAAAAATGGGAGGAATTCTAGTGGTAGGACAAGGAGGAATGGCTTCAAACCGACAGAGGGTTTGATGGGTGTCGAGGCCCTGGAATGGAATTCCCAGAGAAGCTGTGGCTGCCCCATCCCTGGAATTGTCCAAGGCCAGGTTGGATGGAGCCTGGAGCACCCTGGGAGAGTGGAAGGTGTCCCTGCCCATGGCAGGGGGTTGGAACTTGACAGTCTTTAGAGTCCCTTTCAACTCAAAGCATTCCATGATTCCATGAAAGAGAAGGAATAGAACAAGCAAAAGCCAGGACAAATCTCCTTTTCAGACCATCTTCTGCATAAACAACCAAAATTAGGCATTAAAAAAACTTAAATCCTGCAGCCTGTAGAGCTCATTGTGGGGTCAGGTAATCATCTACCCAAAACTGGCCTAAAATTCCACCTAAATCCACAAAAAATCTCTGCAAGTCAACAATTTCTGCTCATCTGTGTCCCAGAGGATGTTGGCACTTGTGGACATGGTTTAGTGGTGGACCTGGCAGTGGTGGGTTAAGTCTTGGATTTGATGATCTTAGAGGTCTTTTCCAACCTTAATGATTCCTGATCTCACATCCAATATCACCTCCCTGTTCTACAGAGCACATGGGGCTGCTCATGGATCCCATATCCCACCCTGAGGAAGGGAAGGACAGAGATTTTTCCAGGACCTGCAACCCTGTGCTCCAGCAGGAGCCCAGGTAAGGTGCTAAAGCATCAAAAAGCTGATGTTTGGTACCTCCAGCAATTCCCCAAACATGGGCAGACCTTCCCAAGCTAAAAAAAGCCCAAGAAGATGAGTTGGAGGAGGAAGGAGCAGAAATCCAGCTCCTCAGCCCCTCCTCACAGCCCCTCCAAACCTCACGGCCCCACCAAAAGTGACAGTGGTGTCCCTGGAGAGCAGGGATGACCACCAAAGGTGGCCAAGGGTGTCGTGGTTTGGCTTCTCCTCCCTCAGGGCCACCAGCGCTGTTTGAAAAGCTTCGAGGTCACAACTCACTGTGAGCAGGTCAAAGAGGTCCTGGCTGGGGTCCTTGTCCTTCATGAACAGCTGCAGGTTCTTGAACACCTGGAAAGGGGGAAAGGACAGCCTTGGAACAAATTCCTCCCAGACATCTCCCCCATCTCTCTCCTCCTCCAGATGGACTCTGATTCAGCCTCATATTGGCACATCCCACCAAACTTCTCATCCTCAAGGTGCCATGGGTGTCTTCCGCCATCTTTCCCATCTCTGACATTCCAGTTGCCCCACAAGCACCATTAAAATCCTCTTTCCCACAGGCAAAGGAAAAGAATTCAATATAAATGGAGACATTTCAACTCCTGATACCCACCAGCCAAATGCTCCAGCAAGAGGGGGGACTTCTCCCTCATGGCTCATGGGATAGAACAACCTCAGAAGTTCTATCCCAAAGTTTCTCCCGTTCTCCAGGGCTAAAACACAGGAGGCATCCAAAACCTTGGCAACAGGTTTTGCATGCAAATTTGGGACTGGGGAACCGTGAGTGAACCCAGAACACCAACCACTCCCGCTCCATTCCTGCCCCACTCACCAGCTTCTCCACAGACACTTTGTTGTAGTACCGGATGGAGTCTTTCCCAAGGAAGTCAAACTCCACCACGTGCTTCTGCCCATCCAGCTCGGGGTGCAGCTGGATGTGCTCCACACGCAGCGAGCAGCAGCCGACCGTGTCCGCAGTCTCCCCTTCCTCCTTCTCATTCCCAGCTCGCAGGGCCAGCTGGAAGAAAACAGGGAGTTCTCCATCCTGTCCCACCTCAATTCCCTTTTCCCAGGCTGTTCAAGTGGATGGGGACTAGAGGAGAGTGGATCATCTCCATCTATAAATTCATAGAATGATTTGGAAGGGACCTTCAAGATCACTTGGTTCCAAACCCCTGCGATAGGGAGGGACACCTTCCTGCTGGGGACAACCTCCACCTTCCACATTTCTGGAAACATTCAAATCCAAGCTGGATGGGTCTTGGAGCCACTTGGTCTAGTGGGAGGTGTCCCTGCCCACGGCAGGGGGCTGGAATGAGATGATCTTGAAGATCCCATCCAACCAAACCATTCCAGGATTCCATAATAATAATAATAATTCCATAATAATTCCCCAGATTCCTCATGCAGAGCCCCCCTGGGTGGTAGAACCAGCAAACACCACAAACTACAGGGTGGGGGGGATCAGGGAAGTGAATTCCCAACTCCCACATGGATGGGGCACCTGGGGTGAGGCTGTGGATACCTTGTCAATGAAGTAGAGGGCCACTGCTCTTTGCCGCGTCTTTATGTCCTTGGATTTCCAGTCGGCTCTGTACTGAGCCCGGATTTTGTGGACAACATCCTTTAGGCGCCGAGCTACCTCATATTTCTGCCAGTCCTTCTCCCCCTGGAATGGGAAACCAGGATATTTTCCATTCCGTGCCCCATCTTTATGCCGCCCCTACCAGTCAAGTCGTGCTCTGGAAACACCTCCAGCGGGATTGAAATCCTGCTCAAACCCCACTGTTTGCTCGGGAAAAATCCACAAGGCGAGTCAATTGGAGCAGAAGCAGCTCAGCCAGGGTTTCTGTGCCATCTGCTGGCCATGCTGGGTGTGGATCCTAGCCAAGTCAGGGTGTGCTCCACCAACCAGAGCATGGCAAGGACAAAGTGGTCAAATCGTGGCCAAAGGAGGCTCTTTGGACACCAATGTGGATGGACAGAGCACTTGCTCAGTTCTGCCCTCCTGGGCAGCATTCCCACTTTCTCTGAGCTCTGGAATTAGACTTAAATCCTCTTTCTCTTCCCACATTGTTCAATCCTACCTCTTCCTACTCTCCATTTCCTGGCATAAACAAACTCAACCCAGCTCTGGTCCATAGGGATCCTCTCAGCCCCTGCCTGGCTTCCAACAGGGCACACATCATGAGGAATGTGGCACCTGGATGATGATGATTCTCCCCAGAGCAACCCATTCCCTGGAATAAATTTGGAGCTTAATCATCTCTCCCTTCCTTCTCGTTTATCCCCTTTTTATGAAAGTGCCAAAAAAAAAAAAAAAAAGAGAATTTTTGTTTAGATTCCACATCTGCTTTCCCAGATCTTTTTCACCTGACCCAGAGCATCATTCCAACCTTCAGCTTGGAGCTGGGGTTCAACATGATGTACTTGGGGGTGTTCTGGATGTTCTCTATCCACGAGGCCAGCCAGGTGACTGTGTTGTCAAAGCGCACCTCCTTCCACTTGTGACCTTCTGGGGGCTCGGGAATCTTGGAATCGCTGTGGGAAGAGCAGGATTAGAGCCCTCAGACCATGAAGAAAGAGATTTTCAGTGAGCCAAGGATGATCACCACACTGTAGCATTACCTGGAGAAAATAGAGTCCACCCAAAACTGTTCCACGAGATGGAATCTTTAAATTTGGAAAAGTCTTCCAAAAGCATCCAATCCAGCCATGAACCAGCACTGCCAGGACCACCAAACCATGTCCTCAGGTGCCTCATCTACACAGCTTTCAAATCCCTGCAGGGCTCGTGACTCTAGCACTGCCCTGGGCAGCCTCTTCCAGTACTTGGCCACCCTTTCCGTGGAGCATTTTTCCCTAAAAACCAACCTAAACCTTTCCGGGCACAACTTGAGGTCGTTTCCTCTTGTCCTATCGTTTTTTTTTTCTGGGAGAAGAGACCAAGCCCCAACCTGGCTCCACCCTCCTGTGAGAGTTGCAGAGAGTAAGAAAGTTCCTCCTGAGCCTCCTTTTCTCCAGGCTGAGCCCTCCCATCTCCCTCAGCTGCTCCTTCCCATCATTTGAATGCTGGGAAAAACAGGAAAACTTTCTAGACTGGTGGGGAATGTTTCAAATCAAGATTTTTGAGTGAGTGGCTTACGATCAGTCCAGCCCCCATAACTCAGAGGAAAAAACACTCGGGATATGGAAAATGGGGATTATGGGAGATGGAAAAACCCCAGCTCTGGGCAGAGGAGGTGTCCAGTTCACCCCAATCCCAAAGGAAGCCCCACAGCTCTTCCGAGGACAGCCCACCTGCTGCAGTTGATGATGACATCTTCTGGCATGATCCTCTTCTTCAGCATCCCCATTTTGGGGTGCTCCCCACGGCCACGGAAGAGCCCCGGAGGTTCGGTTTTGAAGTTGCCGATCTTCACCCGGTGCCCATCCAGGATGCAGTACCCATATTCCTCCTGGATCTTATCTGCCTCCTCCTTCAGCTTCTGAAACGAGCACCAGGACACCGCAACAAAATCAGAATGGGTCGGATTGGAAGGGATTTTTGACATTCCAACCAACAAGTCTGAGTGCCATCGTTCCCCCAGCCAGGACCACAATCCTCTGGATAAGGAAGGACTCCAAAACATGATCCAAGGATGACTGGCACCCTGCAAAGCCAGGGAATGTGCAGGATATGCTGATAAAATTCACAAGGAGGGGGGTGATGGCCATGGAGACAGCTGGATTAAAGAAATCCAAGCTCAGGACACAACACCAGGAAAGACAACAAGGAAGAGACAAAATATCCCAAAGCTGGAGCCAAAATCTGTCATAGGAACCAGCCCTCACCTGCTTCTCCTCCTTGGGAAGTGCTTTCCGGGCCTCATTTTTGTCCACAAAATACTTGTGGATCTCTGTGAAGTCACATTTGTCCAGATCCTTGATTATCTCCTGCTCCTCTAAGGTCATCTCCTGGCAAAGAGATGAGAGGAGCTGGATAAAGCCAGGAGGAAAAAACTAATTCCATGCGGAATTGCTGCTTGGGCCTCTCCTTCCCAGAAAAGGGAATAGAGAGGTCTTTGGAATTCCAGTTCCACATTCCAGTTCTTTGGAAAAAAAACAGCCAGTTCTCGGAAAT
>VZRL01003215.1:411839-423348 GCA_013397895.1 Origma solitaria
TTTATATATATAATAATATGGGAAAAAAGTCCACAACCACAACTGCAGGGACAGAACCAAAGGTATTTGGGAGGTGTAAACATTCCCTAGAAGGGGTTTTGGGGTTTTTGGGGATCAGGAAGTCATTCCTTCAGTGGGACACGTGTCCCAAACTGATTTTGGAGCTGTTTCCAAACCTTCCATCACTAAAACTCGGAGGGAGCACAGACAGCAAATCCCAGCCCAAACCCATAGCAAACATGGGATCAACCAGGATTTTAAACCTCATAAATAAGGAACAAATCCCACTCCCCATTCCCTCCATCCCACACCACAGCCTGGGGATGATGGGTTTATGGATCTCAAGGAGCCATCCCAGGGAAGGTACCTTCCTCCAGTCTTGGAAGAAGTTGTTCTGGAAGATCTCCTTGGTGGTGTACTCGTGATCCAACATTTTGGCATAGAAGGTGGCAATTTCCTCCGTGGCCAGGCTCAGCTTCATGGGTTTTCCTGGGAAAAGAGAGGCAGAGACATCTTCCACTAGGCCAGGTTGGCTCCAAGCCCTGTCCAACCTTGGACACTTCCAGGGATGGGGCAGCCACAGCTTCTCTGGGCAGAATCTAGGATCCTGTCTTAGGTTTTCTAAGGATTTTGGATCATTTCTTGGAGGTGGAAAAGTCACCACCCTCTCCTGAGCTCTTTAGCTGGAGAAATATAACAAAACCAAGGAATATCTTAGCTCATCCTAGGAATTCCTTGGAAATAGCCTTTTTTTAGGAAAAAGCATCCTGCAGAGATCGAGGGAATGCTTGAATCCTACCTGAACCACTGGATTTTGGGATTTTTGGGCTGCAGGGAATGGTGGATCACAGCCTTGGAGCAGCCCCATGACAACTTACACCAGTTCATCCACGGGCCCTTCCCACTTGGGTCTGTTTCCTTCCACAAACACTTTTCCATCCAGGAACGGTGACATTTTTCGGGAAACAAGTCCACATCAAAGATCCCAAAGTCCAAAGCCACCAGCCCAGATCCACACAACACACAGAGGTGTCCCCAACGACTTAGAGGACACAGAGAAAGTCCAAACCCTGCCAGGACTTCTCCTCATGGAGTCAAAATCCCTGATAGCCCCATGGATGTTCCAGCAGAGCCCTCTGCTGCTGCCAGGCACCTCCTTTTCCCAAATTGTCATTTTTCCTACTCCAAAACAGGTATGGGAAGCCCCAGGGAACTGAGGACCACCAAGGAAATGTGATCCCTCCCCATCTCCAGCATGCCCTGGCCAAGCCCCAATGTCCTTATTGCCCAGTTCCCTGGATCCCTCAGAAATGAGGTCAGGGATGAAGCTGAGGACAGGGAATGGCAGAAAATGCAGAAGGAATGGCAGGAAAACAAGGAATCCAGCAGAGCCCTGGGTGTGTCCTGCCAGTGACACCCTGAGTGGCTCTAAGGTGATGGGAGGTGACCCTGGGGACATCAGGAGCTCGGAGCAGCCCAGACAAACCCTTCAGCATCTTGGAAGGGATGTGACAGTCACTGAGGCCGTGGGTGAGTAAAATCTTGTTTTTTCTGGTGTTTCAGGAAAACATGGAGGAGCTGACAAAGCTCAAACCCAAAATGGAGCTTAAGGAGAAAAAAGAGCTCAGAGAAACAAGGACCATCAGGGTCAGCTCCCCAAAAACCCCGTAACTCCAACCAAGGTTCTCCAGCTTTAACCCACGGCTTTCCCAATGGGATATTCCTCTTCCATAAGGAGAGGACACCAACCCAAGCCCCAGCTCCCCCCACGGATGTACCATCGTAATAAAACTGCACATCCTCGGGCAGGGGCTCGTAGAGAGGCACAAAGTAGGGCCCTCGGTGCTCCAGCTGCATCCACTTGACTCCATCTTCCTTCTTTTCCTCTTCCCACCTGGAACAGACACACAGGGATCCATGAGAGCATCCCAAACTTAGGGTCTGGTGCTATCCGCCACGGTCGCGCTGGGGAGATGCTCTGAGCAGCACAAACTCAGGTGAAATCCCATTTTCTCTGCTGCTGCCTCAGTTTCCCTGTTCTTCGAAACAAGGAAAACTGGAATGGAATCCAGGGAAAAGCGTCCTGAGGAATGGGAATGTGTGGTGTGGCAACACGGAACGATTCAGGGGGAGAGTGAAGGGATCCTAAAAGCCACCTCATTCCAACCCCTTTCCGTGGGGACACTTTCCACTAGTCCAGGCTGCTCCAAACGTCATAAAAGTCAAGGAATATTTCCAGAAACAGCCACAGCTTCTCTGGGAAATCTATGTCTCATGAATATTTATAACTTTGATTTTAATGCAAAGAAGATCTTAAGGAATCTTCCCCTCCCCACCCCGGACGGAGGAAACTAGGATTTTAAAATCATCGCAGGTTTTACCTGTGAGGATTTAAAAAACAGCAACAAAAATTCCAATAAAATTAAATTTAAATCTAAAAAAAAAAGAAAAAAATAGTCAAAAAATCCAACTGGAAAAACAGGAGCAGAACTTTAAAAAGAGGGAAAAAAACCCCAGATCAGGGGCAGAGGAACAGGAGGGGATCTGTGTCCCAGGCTGGCACTGTCCCCTCAATCGAAGAACCTCCAGGGAAAAAAGAAAAAAAGCCAAGGATTCCTGGGAAAACATAGTGAAGTTCCACACGCAGACTGCAAAATTCCTGTTTCTCCCTCAGCAGCGCCCCGGAAGTATTTGTGATTTTTTTCCTCCCCACGGGAAACGGAATGGAATAAATTCACAGTATCCAAAGGTGTGTTTTGCCATTAAAAAAAACAGAGGAAAAAAAAATATTCAAAGAAAATCAGCGAGGTCCGGGAATACGGGGTGAAAGCATGGGAGAAAGGCAGCGTCAGGAGCATTTTGTGATTTTGTGATCCCAAAATTCTGGGATCACGAATCCCAGCAGAGCATCCCCCACGCTCTGCTCACCTCCCACAGCCCTTGAGCTCATCCAGAGGCTAAGGAGGAAGGTGGGAGCCTCATGGGAAATGGAGTTCTGGATGTGTTTTGGGATGAAATTCCCAGGGTCCAGCCATTCCAAACAATTAGGAAAAAAAAAACAACAAAAAAAAACCCCAACCCACCAAAAAAAAACCCCAACCAACAAAAAAAAACCCCAACCAACAAAAAAAAACCCCAACCAACAAAAAAAAACCCCAACCAACAAAAAAAAACCCCAACCAACAAAAAAAAACCCCAACCAACAAAAAAAAACCCCAACCAACAAAAAAAAACCCCAACCAACAAAAAAAAACCCCAACCAACAAAAAAAAACCCCAACCAACAAAAAAAAACCCCAACCAACAAAAAAAAACCCCAACCAACAAAAAAAAACCCCAACCAACAAAAAAAAACCCCAACCAACAAAAAAAAACCCCAACCAACAAAAAAAAACCCCAACCAACAAAAAAAAACCCCAACCAACAAAAAAAAACCCCAACCAACAAAAAAAAACCCCAACCAACAAAAAAAAACCCCAACCAACAAAAAAAAACCCCAACCAACAAAAAAAAACCCCAANGATCTGGGAGACAGCGACACCAAGCGGTTAAAACTCCACTTCCAAAAATAATCCAGGATCCAGCGGCCACATTCCACATCCTATCCTACAAAGTCCTGCCTGGATCATCCCAAAACTGATGGAGAAGGAAGTGGGGAAGGAATTCAGCTCCTCTACAGCTCCCTGATAGACGTGCTTCCATCTGTCTTGGAAGATGTTTTAACATTATTATTATTATTTCTATTATTTCCATTATTATTATTTCTATTATTATTATATTATAATTATCTCCTTCCAATAACTATAAGCATCTCCCTTCCCGGGATGGGCACCAGGAAAATCATTTGAGAAGAAATAAATATTAGAAATAATTACAAAAATAATTATGATACAAATCCTGCTGTGCATTCAGGACCTCTCCTTATCTCTCACCCATTTCCAAGAGCAGCAAGTTCAAGGCTCAAGGAAATACAAGGAAAGAACCAAAATATAGGAATAAAATGGGATTTTCACCAGTTTTCCCCACAGAATAAAATTAAAATCCCAATCCCAGAGTTAGACCTGCCAAAGGCACAGAGGAATTATACCATTTCCATTGGTTTTCCGCCTCTTTTTCTTCCTCCTTCTGTTTTTTAGTCTTTTTATTTTTCTTTCCTTCATTTTTCTTTTCTTCTCCTCCTTCCTTAGATTTCCTTTTCCCGGTTTTCCCTGGGGTTTCCTCTTCTTCACTCTCCTTCTCTTTTGTTTCCCCCTCTGGCTTTTTCTTCTTGTTTTTCTGCTTTTTCTCTTTCCCTGCCTCATCTCCCTTCCCTTCATTCTCCTCCTCCTTCACCTCCTGCCCCATCCCTGCACTCGGAGTCTCTCCCAATCCCAATCCTTCCTCCCCTTTCTCATCCTCCTCTTCCTCCTCCTTTATTCCTTTTCCATCTCCACTTCCCTTTCCCACCCTCGCTCCCTCCTCCACTTCACCTCCCACTCCTTTCTCTTCACCCTTCTCCATCTCTTGCGCCTCTTCCAGCAATTTTTCCCTCTTTATTTTCCTCTTCCCCACCTTTCCCACCCCTTTCACTTTCCCCTTCTTGTTCTCCTTTGCTTTCCCCTTCTCCTGTTTTTCATTCCCTTTCCCCTGTCCCTTGTTGCTGCTGCTCCTCCCTCGTTTGGCTCTTCCCTGTCCTCCTGCCCCATTCCCACCCTCCTCCTCCATGCCATCCATCAAATCCTCAAATTTATCCTTTTTCTTCCCTCTTTTCCCCTTCAATCCATTTTCCTGCTCATTTTCGTCTTGTTTTTCCCCTCTTTTCCCCTTCAATCCCTTTTCCTGCATCTTTTCCTCTTGTTTCTTCCCCCTTTTCCCCTTCAAACCCTGTTCCTCTTGTTTCTTCTCTCTTTTCCCCCTCAATCCCATTTCCTGCTTCTTTTCCTCTTGTTTTTTCCCTCTTCTTCTCTTCAATTCATTTTCCTGCTTATTTTCTTCTTGTTTCTTCCCTCTTTCCCCCTTCAGTCCCATTTCCCCTTGTTTCTTCCCTCTTTTCCTCTTCAATCCCTTTTCCTGTGTCTTTTCCTCTTGTTTCTTCCCCCTTTTTGCCTTCAATTCATTTTCCTGCTTATTTTCTTCTTGTTTCTTCCCTCTTTCCCCCTTCAGTCCCATTTCCCCTTGTTTCTTCCCTCTTTTCCTCTTCAATCCCTTTTCCTGTGTCTTTTCCTCTTGTTTCTTCCCCCTTTTTGCCTTCAATTCATTTTCCTGCTCATTTTCCTCTTGCTTCTTCCTCCTTTTTCTCTTCAATCCCACTTCCTCTTGTTTTTCCCCTCTTTTTCTCTTCAACCCCTTTTCCTGCTTCTTTTCCTCTTGTTTCTCCCCTCTTTTTCTTCCCGGGGCTTGGGAATTCCCTTCCTGCTGAGGGACAGGGGGGTCCAGCTCCTTCTCCTCACTCTCCCTCCCAGCTGCGAGCGCCACGTCCATCCCCAAAAAATCTCCAGGGGGGGATGCAACCCCACCAGCATCACCTTCGCTCGGCTTTGGGACCTGTGGGAAGCAGGAATAAGGGAAGAAATGTTGGGAAAGCAGAGAGGTCATCCCAAATCCCAAGGGAATGGAGGAGAAGGAGGATTAGGTCCAGGGGGTGACGATCCCCCAGGTTTTCCTACCCCAATTTCATTCTGGGTCTCCAAGGGCTGCTCTCCCACAGCAGGTGCTGCTCTTTGGGATTTGTCCTGTGACCTACAACGACATCACAGCCACAGCATTCCCCTCTTCCATCCCAAATCAGGGAATTGCTCCCAAAAAATCCCTCATTTCCCTCCAACCACGGCAGCACCACAGGTGGAGACATCCCAAAGCGGCAGGGAATGATCCCAAGTGGGATTTTATGGGATGGCAAAGCTCAAAGGAGAAGGACCACGAGGTCTCCAGACCAAATATTCCCAGAGAAAGCTTTGGGGAAAAGGTTTGGCAGCACCGAGAGCACAAAAGATGGGATTGGGTTGATTATCATGGGCACCCTGGAAAAGGAGACAGACTCTGGGATTGTGGAGGTGATTCCAGTGGGGAATGGGAAGGGAAAAAACAGGAAACAGCCTCATCAATACAACAGGACAAGGAGTGTCCTGATTCGTGACCTCTGCCATCCATATGGGTGAGAATCCAGCAATGTTTCCCTGCTCGGCAGAGAGCTCAGGTGAATTTTGGGGAATTCCGTGGGAATCGTAAACATTATAAAGCACCACCCCAGCCTTATAAATTATCCCAAGCCACTAAAGAGGTTGGGAAGCTCATCTTGGAGCTGTTCATTTTCCATAAAAATCAAGGCAAAATAAGAGTAAGGGAACAGCAGCACAGCCTAAACCACGCTTAGATCTCCTTGGCTGAGCCTACAACTCCATAGGATGGATTTAGGTGGGACATCAGGAAAAAACTCCCCACTGAAAGGGTGGCCAAGCACTGGGAGGAGCTGCCCAGGTGAAATCACCATCCCTGGAATAGTTCCAGAAGCCTGGAGATGTGATGCTTTGGGAAACAGTCAGCACTGGGTTAATGGCTGGAATCGATGACCTTGGATGGCTTTTCCAACATTTTAAGGATTCCATGAGTTTCATTTTGAGGTGATGGTGTCCCTTTCCCACAGGGAAACCTGGGGCTTTTCCTTCTGGGTCATTGGCACCTCCCAAGCAAATCCTCAGGTGCATCCTAATAAACCTGGAGCTGAGCTCAAGCCAGGGATCACATCCATTCCCTGCTTTTCCCAACTCTGGGAATCCCTCAGCAGGAATTCTTTGGAAGCACAGCCAGCTGCCCTGATCCAACACAAAAAAAAACAAAAAAAAAAAAAGAAAAAAAAAGTTGGAAATCCAGTTTCCTTCTCCCAAGCAGGGAGAAGAAGAATCTCTTCCTGGATTTCTAGCTGAGCCCAAAGAGAGAAGAGCCACAATTCCTGATTTCAGCCAAAACATCCTGAAATTTCTACAACAGAAGGTAGGAGTTTTGGTCCCTTTCTAGAAATTAATTTAGGCTGATATTTAATTCCTGAGTCATAGGACATCAAAGCAACCCAAGAAAGCCTTCAAGCTGGCTTGGGATGGAAACAAGTTCCCAAAAAAAAAAAAACCAGGAGCTGGATGCTTTTTCCACCCTGGAACACATATTACACAATCCCCACTAAACTCCTGAGGGAAAATCATCCTGCAAAACACGCTCAGCCCCTCCAATCCCATTGGCAGCGAGCAGATCCGGGACTCGGGAGGCAAAATCCCAACACCTTTTAGGATCAGCTCTTTCCTCCAAAGGTTTTATTAGAGGTCTCTTGCCGGGAATTTTTTAGAGGCAGAGAGGATTAATGAGCTTTAGGAATTCTGCCTCCTATCTCTGCCCAGATCTAGAGGGAAAGAACGCCCTTTTCCCAGGATTTGGGAGGGTGGTGGCTCCCACTAGGACTTCCCCAAATTTATGGAGGAATGTGCACCTGAGGGGTCACACCCTGCTGGCTGGGGAGGGTGCATGGGGCTGGAACTTCCCTCTCCACCCTTAAATCCCAGGATCGAGCCTCAAATTCCACCTGGGATGTTTCTGGGAAGCTTTAGAGTCACTGAAAACACCAAAGCTGCTCCGGGAAGGCATCAGTGATCCAGGAGGGGAAAAAAACAGGATTGTGCAGCTCCACAGGGAGAAGAAAAAGGAAAAAAAATCCAATTCCCTGGGAAAAAAATCATCCAAAAAATGACCCAACTCACCTAGGAGAGTCTTCCAGCCCCACTGATGACCCCTGGGGGAGGTTTGCTTTGGTCTCCTCCTGGAAAATTATCAACGATCTGGGAAAGGTTCCCTGGCACAGGTACCCCAAAGCAGCATCACCCCCAAACTGGCACCACTCCTCCCTCCCTCAGCCACCTCCAGGAGCCCAAAATCCCAGGCTTTTCCAAGCTTTTGAGGTTTTATGGGGTTAGGAAATCCCTGTTTTCCTTCCAACAGCACCATAAAGGAGTTTTATGGATAAATGTAGGAAAACTCCCAGCCCTCCTCAACCACCTGCTCATTGGAAGCACTGCTGGGAGAGCAATCCAGGAAACAGAAGGGATGGGAAGGCTCCAAAATAAAAAAATTTTTAAAAAAAAAAATCAAATTCCAGGTGCTTGGAAGATGAAATCACCCTTGCAGCAGATGGCAAGAGGAAAAAAGAGGTGGGGGGCAAAGACACAGGGTGGGAAATACAATGAGAGGGAGAGGAAAGCAGGGAAAAGGGAAAAAATGGAAAATGGGGAGAGGAGCTAAAAGAAAAGGAACTCAGGGGACACAAACACAGCCCTAAAATGTGACCTGTGGAGACTGCCAGAAATCCTGGAGAAGGAAAAAAAATTTTTTAAAATCCCAAAATATAGGGAAAATAGGGATGGGGAAAAAAAAACACAAATCCCAGAGCCAAAATATAGGGACCTAAAAGAAAATGAGCTCAAAGGGGACACAAACACAGCCCTAAAATCTGAGCCATGGAGGCCACCAGAAAACAAATTAAAAAAATCCCAAAGAAAAAACCCACCCCAAAAAAAACCAACCAAAAAAAAAAATAAACAAACAAAAAAAAAACCCCAAAAAATAGGGAAAATAGGGATAGGACCCAAAAGAAAATGAACTCAGAGGGGACACAAACAGAGGCCCAAAATGGGACCCATAGCGGCCACCAGAAATCCTGGAGGAAGAAGAAAAAAAAGAAAAAAATCAAGATAGGGAAAATGAGAATGGGACCTAAAAGAAAATGAGCTCAGAGGAAACACAAACAGAGCCCTAAAACGGGACCCATGGAGGCCACCAGAAATCCTATCTCACTGTTTTTATACTTTTTTTTCCAAGCTGGAATCATCCTCTCCTGCTCCTGACCACACAAGGCATCCCAAAACCCATCCCAGCCTCATCCAGGGCTTGCCAAGCACCGAGGTTCTCGTTCTACACCCTGACTTCCCCAAGTTTCTCTTCCTGAGGCTTTTAAGGGAGGCCAAAACCACACAGGGATTTTTCCTGAAAGCTGCTGGGTGAACTCATTAATTAAAAAAAAAAAAAAAAAACCAAAAAAACCAACCCTGAGTTAATTATAGGTTAGTTATGTCCATATAAACTTTCATTCCCTGGGAATACAGCTGCTCTTGGATTCACAATCCCTCAGAAATCATGTTGGGAAATTCAGGAACAGCCGTGACCTTCTAAAGCCAATCCTGCCTGAAAATGCCTGATGGGAATTCCACAGGCACCCTTGGGGGGTTTCAAGGCTGCTCCTTGGATTTTATCCATCCAGGAGAGTTTGCAGATATTTGGGATCTGTTTGTCAGAAAGAGGGGGAAAAAGAAAAGCATCTCTGCTGGATTTACACACTGAGAAGATAATGGGAAGAGGAAAATGGAGTGGGAATGGGCCGGGATTTGTGATCTCCAGCATCAGCCAAAAATCAAGGAATGATCTGGGTTGGAAAGGACCTTCAGGATCATCTCAATCCATCCCTGCCATGGGATCACCTTCTGTTATTCCAAGTTGTTTCAAGCCACATCCAACCCAGCCTTGGACACTCCCTAGGGATGGAGCATGAACAAGGAAAGCAGTGAAGACCAAATTCCTGAGGAAGGGAGGCTGTCAGGATCAGCCCAATCCCAAATTTGTGCTTGGGAAGGGCCAGAGTCACCTCTGTCCTGGTGCCAGTTTGAGCCAACACCGAAACATGACGGATTCAACCCCAAACCCAAGAAATTTATTCCCTAATTTCATCCAAAATTCACCAAAGCTCCTTTTAGGAGCCTGCACCAAACCACAGGACCTCACCCTCCCAGCTCCCTTGGGAACAAACCCCAGGAATGCTCCCAAATCCCTCAGCACGGCGCCCACCACGTACCAGCCCGGACGGAGCTCCTTCCTCAGCCTGGGTCCCATTCCAGAGGCTCGAGCCAAGGCCTTTCCCATCTGCAGCCTCCTGCTTCTGGAAGCTTCTTGGCCACAGAGGGGACAGAGAAGGGACACATTTTTTAGGATCATGGAGTGGTTTGGGCTGGAAGGGATCACGTTGTTCCAAACTGCTTCCATGGACACACATTTTTTAGGATCATGGAGTGGGGTTTGGGCTGGAAGGGATCACATTGTTCTAAGCTGCTCCCATGGGCAGGGACACCTTCCACTATCCCAGGTTTTTTTCCAAGCTCCATCCAACCTGGCCTTGAACACTTCCAGGGATAGGGCAGCCACAAGTCTTCTGGAAAACCTCTGCCAGGGCCTCACCACCCTCCCGGGGAGGAATTCCTTCCCAATACCCAACACAAATCTTCCATCCTTCAGCTTAAGGCCATTCCCCTCTTCCCATCACTACCTGCCTTTGTTTTCCCCTATTAAAAAACCCTTTTGATAATCAAAGCAGCACAAGGAAAGCACAGTCGGGTGGGGCATTCCCATGCACATTTGGGTTGAACCCAAATGGAAAAGCCCAGCCCTGCAGATTCCATCCCCACCCCAACCCAAGGATTTACCTGCTGATGATGTTTTCCTGCAGTGGCTTTTCCTTGACTTTTGATGGTTTCTTCTTTCCTTTTACCGTGGAAGGCTTTGAACCAGGATGGAGGAATAGAAGAGCGGAAAAGAAGTTCATACCATGGGTTAGGTTCCCACAAAATTTTTGGGACAGTCCCAAGGGTAACCGCAATGCACAGAGGGGGAGTTGGTACCTTCACTGTGCTTTCCAGCTCCTCCTTCTTTTTCTTCTTCACCGGGAGCCCCTTTAGCTCATCAGACCTAAGAGCCAACTCCTTCTTTCGCTTCCTGGGAAAAGGAAAAATTGATCCCACTGAAACCAACCCCACGGTGGTGAAAAAAACCATAGCATGATGCCACACTTCCTAACCCTCATGCCCAGCAGCACCAAAAATGGGCTCCCAAAAGGAATTTTGGAGGAATTTCTCTGCCTGAGCACTGAAATTCCCAGGAGAACCAGCACGATAAAGCTGGAGCCTCCCAAAATCCCCTGCCACACCCCACAGTACCCACCTGGTGCTGCTGGTACTCACCCCACTGGCTTTTGAGACCGCCATGGCTCCGTCATCCACAATTTTTTGGGAATGTTACAGCAGAGACCCCAGGGATGGTCACTGGAACAAGAGGGAAACAGCACAGGGTTGGTGCCACTCCAATTTTGCTCTCCAAAGAAACCCAAACACCTCAATCCCAAAGTTTGGATCCCACAGGGTCAAGCTCAGCTTTAAAGAGGACCCCAGGTGAGGAAAAAAAGAAAAATCCTCAAGTTCATTCCCTGAACTTCTGTTGGAGGTGATAAAAGAAAAGAAAATGAAAGAAGAGGAAATTCCCCCAAATTGTTCAGGAATTCCCAACTTTCACCACCATAATTAATAATAATTAAGCACAACAGAGAAATGGGGTAAATTGAGATACTGAGCACCCCCACCACCTCTCCCCTCTGCTGTTCTCATGGCTGGAGCAGCCAGACTGTCCCAAATTGCTGCTCTCCCTGAAAACTCAAAAAAAAAAAAAAAAAG
>VZRL01003215.1:426396-457776 GCA_013397895.1 Origma solitaria
CCGCTCCCAATGCCGAACTCCCATTGGGCAGCGCGGCTGTCCATCTATGCTCCCCGCTCTCCCATTCGCTGTCCGGCAGCCAAGCCCCGCCCCCCCGCCCTGCTTATGCCCCGCGCTCGGCGGCGCTGCCGCGATCGCTGTGGGGCCGACGGGGCCTGAGGGGGCAGAGGGGGTGAGCGGAGGCACGGCCGGGGGTCCCGGGGTGGGCTCTGGACGGGGAAGGGCTATGGAGTTGTAGGGCGGTGGGGTTTCGCTCTGGGAGTTTGGGGGGTCCCCTTGGCTGGAGCATCTCTAAGAGGGCGATTTTGGGGTGTTTACGCTGCGGGGAGAGGGGGGTTTTGACCCCCCCCACCCTCTCTGGGGTCGCTGTACAAGGTGGGTTTGAACCCTCTCTGTTTGGGGTAGCTCTGCCAGGAGGGTTTTGGAAGGGTTTAAACTTCTCCCCCGTTTAGGGTAGCTCTGCAAAGGGGGTTTGGGGGGTTCCCCCCATCTGGGGTAGCGCTGTAAAGGGGTTTGCAGAGAGTTTAACTCCCTCTGTAAGGTGGGTTTAGGGTTTTTAACCCCCCCCATCCCGTTTAGAGTAACTCTTTTAAGGGAAGTTTGTAGGGGTTTAAACACCCCCCCTATTTAGGGTCCCTCTGCAAGGGAAGTTAAGGGCGCTTAAATTCCCTCTTTTCCTTATTTACAGTAGCTGTTCTAAGCAGGTTTTGGGGGTTTAAACATCCCCCATTTAGGCTCTGGGTGGATTTAAAATTCCCCCCCCATTTGGGGTAGTTTTATAAAGGGGGTCTGTGGGGTTTGTGTGTCCCCCCTTTTTCCTGGGTTATCCCTGCCGGGGGGAAGCTGTGGGCTCACATCTGGCCAGATGTGAAGTCCAGAGGGCTTTGTAGCACAACAGAGCAGGGCTTAGGGGGGGGTCTGAGCCCCCACTTAGGACAGGCCTGGGATCTGGACCAGTGTGGGACTAAAGGAGGGGTCACCGAGCCCCCAGAGCCCCCTGTGGGGCCCAGCAGGAGCCCCCCAGCTGCAGCCCCCCATTCCCAGCCTGTGGATGTTGCATCCCTGGAGATGATGCCCCCCGAGGAGGAGAGCCCGGATGGGGACAGGGACAGTGGCCTTGTCCTCCTGCACGGCCCGAAGAGCGGCAGCACACGGAAGGTGAGGCCGTGGTGGGCACGGGATGGGCTCAGCTGCTCCGTGGAGTTGGCTCCATATCCCTGTCCTGTCCGTAGGGATGGTTGTCCCCATGGATGGGGACACGGGGACATCCTGGCCGTCCAGCCCTGCTGGGGGTGACAGGGCACAGCAGGGACTGGGGGTGGAATTGTTGCTGCCCCATAAACAGCCCTGAACAACTCCCTCACAGCTCCTCATCCCTAAAACTCCACTCCTGAATCCCATTTTTCCCCTGGCTCTATCCCCAGGCTTCCCAGCACCTGCTTTTCACCGAATTCCCCAATATTTTGGGGAATTTTTTCCTCCTTCCTGCCTGCAGGGAGATGTCCCTCTCCTCACTCCCACAGGTGGTGCTTCCTGAGGAGTTTTTCCCTCGGAAGCTGCTCCCCAGGAAAGTCGGGATTTGGGGAGGGATGGGGCTGATTGCTCTGCCGGTGTCATTGTTTAATTAGGAACAGTGGGATGGAATCAGTGGGAATTGTGCTCAGGCTGCCACTCTCCCTGATCTCTTGGGGTTTTAGGGAGCAAAAAACCATGGAAAATGTTCATTTTGGGTCTGTTTAAGTGTCTTTCCTATTTGTTTTACCCCTTGAGATCCAATGGGATAAACCAGCAGCGAGTTCACTCCATAATCTGAGCTCTTTTTGTGAATCCCTCACTTCCAGCAGAGCAAAAAATCCCAACACCTAAAACACCCAAAAATAAACCCCACAAATAACCAAGAAAGCCAAACTCAGCAAAAAATCCCAACACCTAAAACACCCAAAAATAAACCCCACAAATAACCAAGAAAGCCAAACTCAGCAAAAAATCCCAACACCTAAAACACCCCAAAAAAACCCCAGAAATAACCAAGAAAGCCAAACACAGCCACGCTCTGGAAGGGATTGTTTTTTTTTTTTTTTTTCCCCTGGATCAATCTGATCTGGAGTCACTCGAGCCTGGGCTGCAGCTCAAGAGGTTACAACCTTAAACCAGGTCAGGGTTTAACTCAGGGCCTTGACTAAAGAGCAGGTGCTGCTTGTGAGGGAAGATTAACCGGAGGGATTTGGGATTTTTTTCCCATTTTATTCTGTTTGGATCCGGAGCACAAAGAACAGCGTGGAAAATATTGCCAAGCTTTGGAGGGGGAACTGGGCAGGGGATCAGCAGCCTCTGTCATAACATGATTATTTTTTAGTTAAAGCAGTATAACACCTGATCAAATCTATTCATTTGTTTTTGTTGTTATTATTATTTAAGAGAAATTATCAATACAACCTTTTCCTGCTGTTTTGATCACCCTGACAACATCAGAAGTGTGGATCTCTATTTTCTTCCTTGCTGGGGATCCCGAATGCTGCTGGAAAAGTGATTTTTAATTCTTTTTTTGCCAAGTTTTCTGTCCTAGAAGTGAGGATTTAATCCACCTGTTTCCTGCTGGCACCGTGCCCTGACTCGGTGCCTCCCCCACCTCCCCAGAGCACTTTCACCATCCTAAAATTCCATTTTTAGCTGCAGTTTGTGCTGTTTAAAACCCCCCAATCCCCCATATTTTTCTTCCCACCCCCGGGTTTATTTTTCCTTCCTCTTGCTGACTGCATGAACCACCAATGAGGCCACTTGGGAAATTTAAAACCTTAATCCTCCCCTCATTTGTTCAAAGGCTCTGTGATGTAACCATATTCTCAATAAAAGGTTTTAGAGGTTTTAGCTGCTCCTGTCTCCCACAGAAACCCAGCTTGGAGCCAGGGTGCTCCATGAGATTAATTCCGTGATAGGGAATTTCCTATCTAAATAGATTTTCAGGGAGTAAAAAACCCACTTGTTGTCACCTCCTGTTTGGCTTGTAACAGCTCATATTAATTTCTTAAATGCTTTTGGCCGGAAAAGGAAGGAAATTCTGGATAATCCTGGGGAAAAAAGGAGAATTTTCAAGCCTGTTTTTGTGTGTGTGGAGTGGTTCCCTGGCTTTTGTTTTACTCTCTTATCCCATGGGATAATGGGACTAAAGCAGGGTCACTTGGCCACTTCTCGTGTGCTGGCCTGACTCAAAAACTTGTGGATTCCAAAGAGGACTAAAAATTCCAGCTGACAGCTCTGACTCTGGGAAAATAATTTAGGAATCAGCGTGGTTTTGGAAATAAAACAGGTGCTCAGAGTTATCCTGTTTCAGGTTTTCCAGCTGCTCGATCATCTGTGCACTTGGGAAACATCCTGTTTGGAGGAAAAACTCTGTGTTGGGAAATGTTGGTGCTGCTGAGAGGGGATGGAAATAAATCCCTAGTTTGTTGGTTTTTGGGAGTTTTTATGGAGTGGGAGATGTTGTAGGTGTTTACTGGGAGAAATTTATGGGATCGAGGTTGGAGCCACAGAGCATGGGCCCCATGGATGGGGTTGGGATCTGGATCATGGTCCTGCTCTGGGGTCAAGCTGCAGGATGACGTGGAGCTGTTGGAGCAATTCCAGAGGAGGCCACAGAGATGCTCCAAGGGCTGGAGCCAGGCTGGGAGAGCTGGGAATGTCCAGCCTGGAGAAGAAAAGGCTCCAGGGAGACCTCAGAGCCCCTTCCAGTGCCTAAAGCGGCTCCAAGAGAGCTGGAGAGGGACTGGGGACAAGGGATGGAGTGGCAGGACAAGGGGGAAAGGCTTTAAACTGGAATAGGGTGAGATTAGATGGGCTATTGGGAAGGAATTCTTCTCTATGAGGGGCTGGAATGGAATTCCCAGAGGAGCTGTGTCTGCCCCATCCCTGAAAGTGTTCAAGGGCCGTTCAGATGAAGCTTGGAGCACCCTGGGATAGTGGAAGGTGTCCCTGCCCGTGGCAGGGGGTGGAATTCCGTGATTTTGAAGGTCTCTTCCAACCCAAGCCATTCCATGATTGTGTCATCCCTTCCACATCCCTTTGCCTGGCCCGAAGGGTCTCCCTGTGTTTGTCCACACCCATGGCAATGATCCAGACTGGCTGAATTCCTGCTTTCCCTCATTCCCTGTCCTTGGCAATGGGAAGGAGTCTCCCTGGAGGTGGGGCTGGCTGTGGAGCTGAGCTCAGCACCAGGCGATGACTCCTCTTCGCACATTATGGATGTCTCGAGTCTCCCTGCAAATTAAACTTCCTCAGTTTCTCTCTGGGCATTCCCAGGCCTCCCTAATTGGGAACAATCCTGGTGGTGGTGACTCTTTTGTGGCCAAAACTGGTCTTGGACGTGGCCCAGCTTGGTCAGCTCTGGAGCAGCTTCTGGCATCCAGCCAGTTTCTCCCAGTATTTCCAGGAGTTTTTCCTGCAATTCCTGCTGGGGCTGTAACTCCAATCTACCAACCCCTTCCTCATTTTTCTGGGAAGATCCACACCTGGCTTTTACCAGCACAATCCTGATCCGTGCCAGTTCTTCAGCACCTGAAATCTCCGTTTCTCCCTTCCTTGAAACTTCATCAGCACTTCCAAGGATCCCATTTTCCCTTCCTGCATTTGATCCCTTAATACCCTTAATTTTCCTTTTCCTCTGTTGCTTCCAGCTACAAAGGAGCAGGAATCAATTCCTTTGTCATGGAATTACCCTTTGGACTTGCTGGCCTCCACGTTTTCCTCCAGGTGATTCAGTTTGTTGCTGCTGCTGGAAAACCAGGAGTCCAAGGCCTGGATTTTGTCACCAGGGTCACAAATCACTCTCAGGGTGTGGCTGTCACCCAGGAGTCGCCCAAGGCTTCATCTCCTGGGGATGGGAAGTTCAAAGTACACATTCCCTGAGCAAACATTCCCTAAGGACTCGGAATTGCGCTATTTAACACCTTCTGGGACCGGGAGAGGTGTCTGGAAGTGAAAAATGCCCTCGGGTAATTCCAAATGTTGCCTGCAAAGATAAGGTTGGAGAATCCTCGATGTCCCTCCAAGGGAAACTGTTGGTCTTGATTCCCTTTGGAATCTTTTTTCCTCATGTGGAGACCCTGGATGAGGATTTTTGGTTCCACTGTCACCTTCCTGTGCTGAGGGTTGGGTACAGTGGGAATTGGCCGATTTTTTTGGGAATAAGTATCCTTTTTCCATGTGGGTTATGGGTTGGAAGGGACTCATTGGGATCCAGAGTCCGATTCCTGACCCTAGACCTGCTTTGTCACAGGTGATAAATGTCAGGGCTGGCCACACCTTTGGATTGGATTTTTGATCCATCATTCTCTGTGCAAAGAAAACTGCTGTTCCCTGGCTCCTACACAAATTATGGAACAGTTCTGTGCTCGTTTTTCCTTTAAAACCTTTAAACCAGGAAGGAAAAGTCTGATTTTCTCCACAGCCACTTCTTAAACCCCTAATTTCCCTTTTCCAGGTGTCCCCAGGTGCACCTCAAAGCCTGGATGAAAGAACCCCTCTTTCCTCTGACCTTACAGGGGTGACCTCGAGAGCTTGAGCAAAGAAGAATTAAGCAAGGCAAATCCCTTTTGGAACCTAACAGTGGGATTCTGGTGGGATTTTTTTTTTTTTTTTTTTTTCCCCCCTTATGCAAGTCATGTTTAAATCCCTGGGAATTCATCCCGTGGTTTTTACTTTTTGGAACTCAGAGAGGACAAGCTTTGGGATCCTTTGAACTGTTGGAAGGTGGAATGCTCTTCCCTTGACTCCTTAATTTCCTTATCTACATTTGGATTTAAAGATGGCCTTTTGTGCTTTCCTGGAGCCAAAATTTCTTCTTGCTCCAAGATTTGTAGGATTCCAGCATTTCTGTGATGCTCCACCTTATGGTGCGTTTGGGATGATGTCTATATTGGCCTATGTCAACCAAGGATAATATTTTGGGATCAAGGTAGAGCCTCTTGAGGGAAGATGTACAACAATCCCATATTCCTGCACTTTTCCAGCCTCATAAATGTTGAAATGTTGAGGAAAACAAAATGTGTGGAGATCAGAGGAAATCCTTGATCTTGAATTCCTGACTTAACCTCCCGAGGTGTTGGGTTTATATCAGGTGCTCCTGCTTTTCCAGCACCTTTTTGCTTAAGAGCCTGGATAGGGATTGAGAATTTATCCCATTAAATCTGATGGAGAAGTCAGGGAAAAAACCCTCACAGCTCCAGAAACAGCTTTAGTGCTCCCAGCAGGAGAAGTCAAATCAATTTGCTAAATCTCGTCATGGCTCCTGCAGGGAAGAGGTTTTAACCCTCTTGGAATATCTTGTGGAGCCATCCCAGTGTGTTCTGCATCCCATTTCTTTCCCCCCTTCATTCCCGGTGTTTTTCTTCCTGACAGGGATCTTCCCTGTGGGTTTCGATAATCCCTCCACTTGTGCCTTTTCCATCACCCCATCTGCGCTTCCCAGGCCTCTTCTCTCTGTATCCAGGTGGTTTTTGCTTCTTTCCCCCCAAAAAATCCCTTAAAATCCTCTGGCTGCTTCCAAACAAACCTTTGCCAGAGGCGGAAAGGACTCCAAGGTGCTGGAATCTCCTGCAGGAAGAGCTGGAGGCAGAGAAACTTCCCACCTATAGAGCTTTCCATGGATTTGAGGCAAGGGGAGAGAGCCTGGAACTGTCTCATTTGCATATATTTGGGTATATTTGCATATGCACTTGTGTCTGGATCTGTCGAGCTCTCAGAGATCTCATCTTGAAATTTTAAATTAAACTTTAACATTTTAGTGAGCTGCTCTTTCCATCTTGGATTGGTTTCCTCATCCTTTTCCATTTTTTCCTCTGATTCCTAGATTTTTTTTCTCCCCTAGGGAGACAGCAGGATGGGTGGATTCCCTCCAGGACAGATCCAGAAGTGACACTTCTGGATCAAACATCCCTGGTTTTGCTCCTGAGTGTTTCAGATCCAAGATTTCTGCAGCTCTTGGGGTATTTTCCTCAAATCCCACTGAACTGCTTTTTCAGAATAATTGGGATCTCATGCTTCCAGCTTGTTCCTTCCATCAAATTCATGGATTGCTGTAAAGCATTTATCCTACAGATTTATGGACCAGCTGGAGTTGCTTTCATTCCTCAGTCTCCAAGGTACCAATTAGGAGCTCCAATCTTTCCATTAAATGAAAATCCCAGTGTTAATCCCAGACTCTTTTCCAAAGGAGGCAGCACTTGGCAGACTTCAGGTATGAGGAATTCATTTTAAGGAAGCTGAATTCCCCGAAAAGGCAAAATTTTCCATTCCCTACTTGCCAGGTCCCACTGGAGAGGTGACCAAGTGCTTCATGGAATGGTTTGTGTTGGAAGGGACATTAAAGATCCTCTCATCCCATGGTCAGGGACACCTCCCACTGTCCCAGGCTGCTCCAAGCCCCATCCAGCCTGTCCAGGAACACTTCCAGGGTCATCCACAACTTCTGTGGGAAGCCTACACCAGGGCAGGGGCTGGAACGAGATGATCCTTAAGGTCCCTTCCAACCCAAATCATTCCATGATTCTTGGAGGGATCTTCCTATGCTTTGCAGGCTCGGAACTTTTCATCCTCTTAAATTTCCTGGCCTTGTGCCTTCCCAACCAGGGATTTTTTCAGCGAGGGATCTTCCAGAGGCTCATTCCATCCCTCTGAATCTTCCTTTGCACGATGGGAATCACCCTTGCTTGGGCAGAGCTTTTGTGCTGCTGGATTTGGGAATGCTCCTCATGGCAGCCCCAATTCCCTGGGGCATCCCATAATAACCCCTTGCCCCTGTGAGCCAGAGGGAAATTTGCCAGCTGTTATTTCCTGAAGTCGGGAATTCAACGTTTTTTCCCTGTCTGCAGAAATTCCGAGCCAGAGCCGCGGGAAGGATGGAATCAATTTAGTGCTGTGTGCAATTCATTCCTTCATCCCCATGAACTCCTGACTCCCTGTGCTCCATATCCCGGAGACAACTTTGGGATCACATCTGTTCCCGAGCTTTGGGGGTTTTTTTTGAGCTCATCTCCAGCCCCGCTGGATCTTGGCTCATGTCCAGAGCTTGGGAAGGGGATATGGGATTCTGGTTCATGGCTGCATTTGGAAAGAGCTCAGGAGATGAAATTCCTGTCAGGAACATGTGGGGCTGGGGAATAAAATGGTTGTTCCAGAGGCAGTGGAAGGTCTGGGGGGTGAGAACTCAGCGTGACCTGGCTGTGTGTGCTCACATCCCAGAAATTCCCTATATCCTGGGCTCATCCTGCAGCGGGGGCAGCAGGAGAGGGTGGAATTCTGCCCCTCTGTCCCGCTCAGGTGAGACCCCACCTGGAATTCTGCATCCAGCCCTGGGGTTCAACAGCAGAAGGATGTGGAGATGTTGGAGCAATTCCAGAGGAGGCCACGGAGATGCTCCAAGGGCTGGAGCCTCTCTGCTCTGGAGCCAGGCTCGGAGAGCTGGGAATGTCCAGCCTGGAGAAGAAGAGGCTCCAGGGAGAGCTCAGAGCCTCTTCCAGTGCCTGAAGGGACTCCAGGAGAGCTGGAGAGGGACTTGGGACAAGAGATGGAGGGAGAGGACACAGGGAATGGCTTCAAACTGGAATAGGGTAAGATTAGATGGGATATTGGGAAGGAATTCTCGGCTGTGAGGATGTTGAGGCCCTGGAATGGAATTCCCAGAAAATCTGTGACTGCCCCATCCCTGGAAGATTCCAAGGCCACATTGCAGCAACCTGGGATGGGGAAGGTGTCCATGCCCATGGCAGGGGTTGGAATGAGATGATCTTTAATGTCCTTTCCACCCCAAACCATTGAGTGACTCTGCACCGTGAAAGTGCACAACCCATGGAATTGATGGATTTTTTGAATCCCAAAATGTGGATTTGGGATGACCCTCTGCCCTTGTCTCTCAGCAGGGCTGTGACCCCTTTGCCCAGACCCAGCGCAGCAAACTGCAGCACCGCCGGGCCCGCATCAACCAGCAGATCAACAAGGAAATGAGGATGAGAGCGGGAGCAGAAAACCTCTTCAGGTGAGTCCTGATCCCCTGAACATCCCCCTGACCCTGGAATTTGGTTGGAGACTGGAATACAGTATTGATATCCAAGATTCAGCTGATGGAAGATTGCTAAAAAGCAGGATGGGAGCAGATGGAATAATGGGAATGCGTGTGGGACTGAGGTTGGGCTTGGAATGCAGAGCTCCTGCCTGAAAACCCAGCAGGTGGATCCAGAGGATATGGAATTGGGGGAGTGAGCCCAGGTGTTCCAAGGGTTGGAGCCCCTCTGCTCTGGATCAGGCTGGGAGAGCTGGGAATGTCCAGCCTGGAGAAGAGAAGGCTCCAGGAAGATCTCAGAGTCCCTTCCGGTGCCTAAAGGGGCTCCAGGAGAGCTGCAGAGGGATTTTGGACAAGGGATGGAGTGCCAGGACACAGGGAATGGCTTCCTGCTGCCAGAGGACAGGGATAGATGGGATATTGGGAAGGAATTCTTCGCTGTGAGGGTGGTGAGGCTGTGGAATGGAATTCCCAGAGAAGCTGTGGCTGCCCCATCCCTGGAAGTGTCCAAGGCCAGGTTGGACAGGGCTTGGAGCAGCCTGGGATAGGGAAAGATGTCCCTGCCCATGGCAGAGGGTGGAAGTGATGGCTCCTGAAGATCCAACCCAAACCATTCCATGAAATCCAGCTTTAGAATCACAAAATAGGTCAGGGAATCCCTTTAAGATCAAGTCCAACCTTTCCCCCTGCACTGCCAAGGCCACCACTTGTCCCCAAATGCCACATCCACAGGGATTTTAACCCAATGATGACCTTTTTTAGCATTTCTTGTGTTTATTTTATTTTTCCTTAATATTGTGGAGCACATTCCAGGCTGTACAGGTCTTGAATATAAAAAATACCATAAATCTGCCTTAAAAGACATTTTTTTCAGATTTTATTTTTATTTTAAATTTTTCTTATCCCAAATAAAATAAAATTGTCTTTCCACTCCTGAACTGGAATGATTTAACACCAGTGCAGTGTTCCTGTTGCACCTGGCAGAAGGGGATAATGGTTGTTCCACAAAAAACTGTGTTTTCCTGGGGGATGAGGACACCCCACTGCTCCATCCTTTGTTGTGCCTCGTTTAATTAAGGAAAATAAGCCATGAAATCCCAACTTCTGCCTCTCCTCCGTGTTCTATTAAAGAAAAACAGAGGGAAATGTGCTGGCTCAGCAGAAATCAGGCTGGTTTTTGGTGCAAACAGCAGGAAGAGGAGCTGTGGGAAGGGGGAGTGAGGAAAAACGGGATGCAAAACACATCTTAATTATCAGGGAAAATGCACTGAGGGGGCTCTTTTTTTGCTGGCTCAGCACTTTGGGTGTCCTTTGGAGCAGCCACTTTTCCTCCCTCCCACAAATCCAGCTGAGTAATAAAGTTGATTTCTCGGCATTCCGGTGCTCCAACCTTATGAAATTTGGGAAATCTGGAGTGGGAGGGAAGGAATAATCAACCCTGAAATTAAAGCTGAGGAGGAGGGGGGGATTATGTTGCAAGTCTAAAGGTTATTGCTTAAACATTAAAGATTTGGGTTGGGTGGATAAAATTCCTTTGGATCTTTAGTCTGGTGCTGAAGGCACATGGAAGAAAAAGCTGTGGATTGTGCAGCCTGGAGAAGTTTGGAGCTGAATTTGCTGGGATTTTTCTCTCTAAAATTAAAAACAAACTCCACAAATGCTTGGGAAAAATAATCCTGTTCAGCTTTTCCATGTCTTTTCCTGGAAAAGTTGGCAGGAGTGGGGTGTTGGGGAAAAAAAAATCCATGTGGTGTCTGCTCAGTGGATTTGTTTCCTGGGTAAATAAATGGGAAGAGCCAGAGGAAACCTTTTCCTTCCTTGTTCAAATCCTGGGATTGAGTGAGGCAATGGGGGAGAGAAAAATGTCTGTGTTCTTGGAAAGAAAGAAAAGAAATCACAAAATGAATCCCAGGAATTCTCCATGCCCTGGGTTCAGCCCACAGCGTGGACAGCAGGAAAATGGGGATTCTGCCCCTCTGCCCTGCTCAGGTGAGATCCCACCTGGAATTCTGCCTCCAGCCCTGGAGGTGCTTTCCGCCCCGAACCATTCCAGGATTATTCTGTGTGTGTGGCACTTGCAAAGTGCCCCAAGGAAATCTTTACCTGGTGAGAGATTCCTGGCAAAATCACGGAGCAGATCCTCCTGGAAGCTGTGCTAAGATACCTGGAAAATAATCAGGAGATTGCTGAGAGCCAAAGAAATTGTTTCCAGCTGGGAACAAGAAGGGAAAACTCCCTTTAATCCATAGGGGATAAAAATTGTACCAACAGTGGTGATGCACCCTGGAGGTGTTGGGATGTGTGGAGGATAAATAGGAATTAAAACCCGGTTTATAGGGATTAAATACTGGTTTATATGGAAAGAGGGGGGTGATGCCTTGGGAATTGCAGGAATGCTGAAGGATTTTTCAATGGAGGCAGCCATGGGGATCTTTGGATGGGCTGTGGTTTGGCTTTGTTACGAATAAAAAAAATCCCTTGCTCTTGGGAAATCCCAGCAAAGGGGAGGCAGGAGGAGACTGAACTCCCAGATTTTCAAAGGAAAACACTAGAGCTCCTTCTCCTGCCCTGAGCCAGGGCAGGGCACGATCCAGGAGGATTCAATCCATAAAAAATCCACGTCAAAGGCAGTGCTCTGGAAAAGCTGAAGGGAAGCAGTTTCCTGGTGGAGCAGAGATCATCCACGTGTTGTTTTCCCTGGATGCCAGCATGGTGCAGCAGCCAGACCCCCTTTCAGCTCTGGGTTATCTCTGTGCTTCCCTTTGGAGCAGATAAACAGGGAATTATCAGCCTGGGAGCTTGTCCTGCTGGGAGCAGGCAGCTGGAATCAATCCCTGGTGTTTACAGCTCCTGCTGGGAGCAGGGAAGGAAGGGGGACAGGAGCTCAGCAAATCCCCTCTCTCCCGGAAGGATTCTTTGCCCCCAAAAATGAGTCTTTCCTCCTCGAGTCCCACCATTTTTTTGGGATGGGGGAGCACCTGGAGTGCTCACAGCCGAAGCTGAAGCTGCACTGGAGATGGGAGTGGGATTGGGCAAGGGGAAGGTGGCTCTGGAGCAGGAATTCCTGCATGCAGCACTGTAAGGAGTTTTGCCTGGACTCAGCTTCTGCCTGGATGTTCTGACTTCCCTAATCCTGCAAGGCTGGGAGAGATGGGAATGTCCAGCCTGGAGAAGAGGAGATTCCAGGGAGGGCTCAGAGCCTTCTCCAGTTCCTAAAGAGGCTCCAGGAGAGCTGGAGAGGGACTTGGGACAAGAGATGGAGGGACAGGACACAGGGAAGGGCTTCCCACTGCCAGAGGGCAGAATTAGATGGGATTTGGGAAGAAATTCTTCCCTGCGAGGGTGGTGAGGCCCTGGAATAGAAATCCCAGAGAAGCTGTGGCTGTCCCATCCTTAGAAGTGTTCCAGGCCAGGTTGCACGGGGCTTGGAGCAGCCTGGGATGGTGGAAGGTGTCCCATGGCAGGGGTTGGAATGGGATGACCTTCAGAATTCCCTTCCCACCCAAACCTTTCCATCATCACATGGAAAACCAGAGGCACAATCCTGTGGGAAGGTTTGGCTCGATGCACGTGGATTGCACTGCAGCATAACTCGATCTGGAGCGGAAAAATAAATTCATGGTTAAAAAGAGGGAATTTTGGTGCATTGGTTTCTTGCAGGGCCACCAGCAACCACAAGGTGAAGGAAACAGTGGCTCTGGAGCTGAGCTACGTCAATTCCAACCTTCAGCTCCTGAAGGAAGAGCTGGAAGAGCTCAACAGCAGCATGGACGTGTACCAGAATGACAGGTGGGTCTAGGAAGAGCAGCCTGTTCCCTTGGGATTCCATTTTTCCTCCTATGATGGAATTTTTCTGGGAGCAAGGCTCTGCTCGCCTTGTCCGCCCTGCTTTGTCCCATGGCAGAGGGTTGGGATGACCTTCAGAGGTTCCCTTCCATCCCAAACCTTTCCATTATCAGGGACCATGAGGTGGTGGCTGGAGGATAGGGCAGGATTTGGGCATGGGTGAGAATTCCTGAAAATTTTTCATCCTGGAAATGTCAGTGTTTTGCTTCTAGAGCTGCAAGAGGAGAAAAGTCAGCTTTTCCTAGGGGATACTGGGATGTCTGGGGATGGATCCTGTGAACAGTGATGTCCCATAGCAGAGGAGTAGGGAAAAAAGAACCAACTTGCCTTCCATTGTCCCCCTTTCCTGAGAATCCCACCAGAGCTATTCCCAATAGATTAAATGAGATATTTTGGTGCTGGGAATCACCATCCCTGGAAGTGCCCAAGGAATGACTGGATGTGGCACTCAGTGCTCTGGGCTGGGTGGGATCGGCCCCAGGTTGGACTCGATGATCTTGGAGGTCTTTTCCAGCATAAATGATTCTGGGATGCAGGGATTTTTTTCCCCCTTTTCCTGAGGTGGATGGTGTTGGATGACAGCATGAAACATGTGGGTGACATGGCTGAGGGATGGGATGGCATCCAGAGGGACCTGGATAAGCTCCAGATGGACCTCGCTGGGTTCAACAAAGCCAAGTACAAGATCCTGCACCTGGGACAGGGCAATTCCAAGCACAAACCCAGACTGGGGGATGAAGGGACTGAGAGCAGCACCGAGGAGAAGGATTTGGGGGTGTTGGGGGATGAAAAGCTGGAAATGCTTAATCCATGTGTACTCATATCCCAGAAATCCTCCTGGGCTCATCCTGCAGCATGGGCAGCAGGAAAGGAGGGATTCTGCCCCTCTGCCCTGCTCAGGTGAGATCCCGCCTGGAATTCTGCATCCAGCCCTGGGATCCAACTGCAGGAGGATGTGGAGATGTTGGAGTGATTCCAGAGAAGGCCACAGAGATGCTCCAAGGGCTGGAGCCTCTCTGCTCTGGAGCCAGGCTGGGAGAGCTGGGAATGTTCACCTGGAGAAGAAAAGGCTCCAGGGAGAGCTCAGAGCCCCTTCCAGTGCCTAAAGGGGCTCCAGGAGAGCTGGAGAGGGACTGGGGACAAGGGATGGAGTGGTGGGACAAGGGGGGATCACTTCAAACTGAAATAGGGTAAGATTAGATGGGACATTGGGAAGGAATTTCTGGCTGTGAGGGTGTTGAAGCCCTGGAATAGAATTCCCAGAGAATCTGTGTCTCCCTCATCCCTGGAAGTGTCCAAAGCCAGGTTGGATGGGGCTTGGAACAACCTGGGATAGTGGAAGGTGTTCCTGCCCATGGCAGGGGTTGGAATGAGATGATCTTGAAACCTCTTCCCAACCAAAACCATTCCACGATTCCACATTTCTGTGTCCATCCACTTGCTTTTCCAGGCACATTCCCTATCAGGGATGCTCAGTTTTCCCAATTTGCCACTTGCTTGCCGTGGTTTAAAAGGAAATCAGAAGCAGCAACAACAACCCCAAACCCGGCCCAGACCAAACAAAAACCGCTTTGTTTATTCCAGACACTGGATTCCAGTGGAATTCTCGTTAGGCAATGAGCAGTAATGGCTTTCGGCACTAATTATAGCTCCTGGAGCTGTTTGTTCCCAGGCAAATGTGGGTGCAAATTCCCTGCCCAGCTCTCCTGATTTTCATAACTTCCTTTGCCTCTTTTCCTCACCAATTACTGATTAATTAATGAATTATCAGTGATTTTTGGGGTAATGAGAGGGGCTGTTGTGTTGATGAGGGCTGGATCCTGCCTGACCTGCCCAACGTCCAGGATTCCTCTGAAAAGCAGGAGCTGAAGGAATAAGAGCGATGATTTCAGGTTTTCTTTTTGCTGCCATTCCCAAATTTTTTTGGGAAGAGCTTTTATCCACGTGGATTTTCTTCACAGGAGCAGCACAAGCCCAGAGCAAAGAGCTCCTTTTAATCTCCAACCCACAGCATCCATCCGAGATTTTTAATCCAGCCACCAAACCTGCTCTTGTCTTCTTGCAGTGAATCCATCAGCGTTCCCATGATCCCTCTGGGACTCAAGGAGACCAAGGAGCTGGATTTGCTGGTACCACTCAAGGTGAGCATTGGGGTTTTGTTGATCGATGCTGAAGCAGCCGAAACTCATTTTGAAGTTTGGAACAGCTGCCAAAAAATAAATTTATGGAGAGGAACTCGACTTAAAACATGGGAAAGTGGGAGATGAGGGTCTGGAGATGCTGGAGAGCAGGAAAGGGAGGGGATAATTCCCTGGTGGAGGTTTCCCTGTGGGCAGAAATGGTAAATTCCTTACGCAGAATTGCCCAAAATCATCCATTAAATCAGAAAAATCAAGATTTTCTCTTGTTTCCCCATCCAGGATTTCATCAGTGAACACTATGGAGAGGAGGGTGTCCTGTTTGAAAAGGAAATCAAGGAATTCATGGAGCTGCGACAGGTTGGTGTCCCTTGGATTCCAAAGTTTGGCTTGTCCAGGATCAATCCTTGGAGGTGACACATTTTCCTCTGGGAGGTCCCTTCATCCTCTCTCCAAACTCCACATTTATCCATGTGTTTCAGGGAATAGAATTCCCATGCTGGAGCACCTTGGCCTTGGTTTATAGGTTCCAAAATATTCCAGACTCTCTCCAGGTAGGCCTTGGAGAAGAGGAAATATAAAGAAATCTGGGAAAGGAGGAAAAATAATCCCGTTTCTTCCCTAGCATTTATAAAATCAGAATTTCCATGAGTTTCTCCAGCATGACTCCCAGGCTGCTGGTTCCAGATTTGGTTGTCCCAGCACCCAAATTTTCCCGTGGCTGAACCTTAATCATGGAATGGTTTGGGTGGGAAAGGCTCGTAAAGATCATCTCATTCCAACCTGTGCCATGGGCAGGGACCTTCCACTATCCCAGGGTGCTCCAAGTCCCATCCAACCTGGCCTGGGACACTTCCAGGGATGAGGCAGCCACAGCTTCTCTGGGAATTTTATTCCAGGGCCTCAACACCCTCACAGCCAAGAATTCCTTCCCAATATCCCATCTGATCTTACCTTATTGCAGTTTAAAGCCATTCCCCTTGTCCTGTCACTCCATGTCCTTATCCAAAGTCCCTCTCCAACTCTCCTGGTGCTCCTTTAGGCCCTGGAAGAGGCTCTGAGGTCTCCCTGGAGCCTTTTCTTCTCCAGGCTGGACACCCCCAGCTCTCGGTCATTCTTTGAGGGATCTCAACCTGTCCCATTGAGCTTTCTCCTCATCTCCCATCCGTGTCTCCTCTCCCATTCCCGCAGGCCATGCGCACCCCAAGCCGCAACGAGGCCGGATTGGAGCTCCTGATGGAATATTACAACCAGCTCTACTTCCTCGACAGCCGCTTCTTCCCTCCCTCCAAAACCTTGGGTGTCTTCTTCCACTGGTGGGTGCAGCATTCCCCATCCCACCTGGGCGGGGAGGGAGTCTGGATTCAAATCCCCATGATGGAATTGCTGCGGGGGCTGGTGGACACCGCGATCTGGATTTGCTGTTGGCCTTGGGTGGAGGGAGGGGGAAACACAAACCCCATGGGATGAGCCATGATGGGAATGGTGGCCGAGCACCCTCCAGGCTCCTCCTGCATCCATGAGGTGGTTTGGGTTGGGAAGGACCTTCAAGACCATCCCGTTCCAACCCCTCTTCCATGAGCAGAGACACTTAGTGGGCCCTGACAGGGACACTTTGGGGACCATGACCAGGGGATGGGCAGCTGTTGGCTCTTCCTTCTCCAGGTACGACTCCCTCACGGGCGTCCCATCCCACCAGAGGGCTCTGGCCTTCGAGAAGGGAAGTGTCCTCTTCAACCTCGGGGCGCTGCACACCCAGATCGGAGCGCGGCAGGACCGCGCCTCCCTGCCCGGCCTCAACCAGGCCATCGATGCCTTCCAGAAGGCAGCTGGTACGTGGCTTCCCCTCTTCCTCCGCTTCCCAGGAAGCTTTTTCCAAGGGTGGGAATAATCCAGAGAAGTGCAGGAAGGGGTGGGAGCAATCATGGCTCCAAGGGGCCACAAATGGAGCACGAGGAGGCTCTGTGTTGGTTCTGTGGGGTGGGAAGAGGAATTGGGATGATCCAACAGTCACCCAAAGCGATGCCCCAGCTGGGGAGAGGAGAGAGGAGAGGAGAGGAGAGGAGAGGAGAGGAGAGGAGAGGAGAGGAGAGGAGAGGAGAGGAGAGGAGAGGAGAGGAGAGGAGAGGAGAGGAGAGGAGAGGAGAGGAGAGAGGATGCTGATCCATCTCCCCATGGAAAAAAGGGATCCTGGAATTGGGGTCACCCAGGGCTTCGGAGAAGAAATTGGACTCAAAGATGGTTTAGATGGCAAGGGTTGAACCCCACATCTTCTTACCCACCGTGAGATGTTTGATGTCCTTGGAGGGGGGAAACCTGCATGATCCCAAAGTCAGATCCTCCTCATCACAAGCCTGGTAACTTCCAGGAGTGTTTCCCTCCTCCAGGTGCCTTTAACTACTTGAAGGAAAACTTTTCCAACGCTCCCAGCCTGGACATGAGCGCGGCCTCGCTGACCATGCTGGTGAGGCTGATGGTGGCCCAGGTCCAGGAGTGTGTCTTTGAGAAGATGACCTTGCTGCGTGCCCAGAATGACTTCCTGGCCCGGCTGCAGCTGGCTCAGGAGGCAGCAAGGGTGAGGATTTGGGAAAGGAATGGATTTGGTGGAATTTTGTGGTCAGCACAACCTTCCAGGAGAGCACAACCTGCTGTCACCATCTCCTCGGGGACATCCCACATCTCCACTCTTATCCCTTCCCTCTTCCCAGGTGGAAGATGTTTATTCCCTGGTGCACCAGACCATGAGCCAACCCCACGTGAAGGATTACGTTCCCTTCTCCTGGGCCGCCATGGTCCAGGTCAAATCGGAGCATTTCAAAGCCCTCTCCCATTATTTCGCTGCCATCGCCCTCTGCGACTGCCCCGGTGAGTGTGCGACCTGGAGGGAGCTTCCAGCTCATCTGAGTGCTGATTCCATGTGTTTCCTGCTTTTTGGGGAGGGATTCCCAAAAAAAAAGAGGTGATGAGTACAACACCTGTAGTTTTTGGAATGCTGTGAGCTGTGGATCTTGGTTATGGACTCAGCGATTCGTCCCCAAGGCAGATTTTCCCATATTTCTTGTTTCCACAGGGAAAAGTCTTAAGGGGAGGAAAAAGCTGCTGGAGGGATGTCACCTGCTGTCCCCTTTGGGGCTGGGTGGGGAGATTGGGGTCACCTGCCAGCTGACCTCCTGCCGGTGTCCTCAGCCCAACATCCTTCAGGCCACCTTGTGTTGGGCCATCTGAGGGCTTCAAAAATCCAAAATCAACCCAAAAATCCCTCAGGCTTAATTTCCAGTCTCATGAATGGATGTCCTGGGAATCTCAGGGTGGCGGCAGCAAGGTACGCACAGTTCCATGGAGTCACTTGGAGTGTGGCTTTGAGATGTGACCCTCAATCTCCATCTGTGCCACCACCGACACCCTGGGAGCAATTTTGGGATGGAGCAGAGGATCCGGGGGTGGCAGCAGATGCTTCTGGTGACCTTTGGTGCCACCTGGTGACCTTTGGTGTCACCTGGTGGGTGGCTGAGGAGGCTTTTGGAGGGATGGCTTCCAAAACTGGGGCTGGGACAGTGATGCCAGTGGCTGCCAGACTGTCCTCACACCCTTCCCCGCTCCAGAGCCTGCCCAAAATCCTGCTTGTGCCGTGTGGGCGTTGCAGAATTGAGCAAGGAGATGGGAGAGAGTGAGATAATGTGGAGCTGGAATGGTTTAAAGACCCAAACAGGAGAGGGTGGTGATGGAGAAGGCATTCCATGGGGTTCCAAGGGGCAGGGCAAACCTTTCCACTAAAATTTTGGGTGTCCTTAGGCCCTGAGGGAAGCAGAAATCAGCAGGAGATGCCTAATTTGGGATTTTTTTTTGCCTGCTGTTGGGATCTCACATTCCTGCTCCCTCCTCTCCCTGACTCCCTTGTCGGAATGACAAATCTTTTGCTTCCATAACCAGCTGGGAATAAATTCCTTACGCTGCAGTTTAATCCCTCAGGGATGCTGACATGGCAAGAGCTGGCACAGGGAGAGCCAGCCCTGGAGCTGCCAGTTCCCAGCTACCTCTGGGATCTGTTTGGGGCAACAAAACTCCCTGGAATCTTCTGGGTTGTTTCTTGTGCCACTCTGTGTCCAGGGAAGGAGGCTGCCGTGCAACCCTGAGTGAGCCAAAGGGGATTAGGAACAATTTGGGCTGGAAAAAAGGGGTTTGGAGAGTCTGGGAGAGCTTTATCTATCTCTCTTTTTTCATTGAATGAGCCCCTTGGTTGCACTGTGGGTTGGAAAAAAGGCTCTAGGGAGGCTTCACAGCCCCTTCCAGTGCCTAAAGGGGCTCCAGGAGAGCTGGAAAGGGACTTGGGACAAGGGATGGAGTGCCAGGACACAGGGAATGGCTTCTCACTGCCAGAGGGCAGGAACAGATGGGATATTGGGAAGGAATTCTTGGCTGTGAGGGTGGTGAGGCTGTGGAATGGAATTCCCAGAGCAGCTGTGGCTGCCCCATCCCTGGAAGTGTTCCAGGCCAGGATGGATGGAGCTTGGGGCCAAGTGGAAGTGTCCCTACCCATGGAAAGGGCTTGGAACTAGGGAGTCTTGAAGGTCCCTTCCAACCCAAACCATTCCACGACTCCATGATTTAATTGTGACATTTGTCTCCACATCAGTGTGGAAATCCCAGGGCTCTGTATTCCCAATCCTGCTTCCAGATTGGAGCAAAGGAAGGAAGGGAGGCCCTCAAATTCCAGTCCTGGTGCATCCCTGCCTGGGATCATCCCTGTGCCCATCCAGGATTCCTTGAAGGCTGTGGCTGGGAGAAAGGAAGGTGCTGCTCAGTGTGGATGTGATTTCCTTGTCCCCACTGCCACGGGAGTTTGGGTGGCCCTGATCTCTCCCTAATCCCATCTCCATCCGTTTGCTTCCCACAGCTCCCTCGGATGCTGAGCTGCCGGAGCAGGAGAAGGCTTTCCTGCAATTCCATGTCACCATGCCAGAGGGGCCCTCACTCCGTGTCCTGCTGCAGGATCCCGAGGAGAGGAGGAAGTTGGGTGAGCACAAATTTCTGGATCCTGTCACAATTCCCACAAACGATGAGATTTTAGGGGGGTCTCTCCATGCAAAGAGGAATTTCTCAGGAGATTTCTTCTCCTGGGAAGCAGGAAAGCATCAGAATCCTCTTCAGGGTGTGAGGACCAACTCGTGGTGCTTGTCCCAACCTGTCCATCCACGTTTGACAGGAAAAATTCCAGGTGTTCCGAGCCAGGTAACATCACCCAGCGCTAGGGAGAAATCCACAGGGACACAGAGATCCTGGAAACTCCTTAGTTTGGGCTGACTTGGCTCGAAAACAAGGCACAGCAGATGCTCAGGGGGTGGCTTTTTGAGCTGCAGCAAATTCTTGGGAGACAAGAACTTCCTCCCATGCAGAATTTCAGCTCCGGGGAAAGAACAGACGCTGCTTATTCAGCTGAAGTCGTGTTTTGGCAGCCCCTCCTCAACGGGGCTGCTTCGAGAGCTAACTCAGCACTTGGAATTTGGGGTGTTACCTCCCCCAGGAGCTCTTTTCCCTCCTTGCACACGTGTGGAAGCAGGCAGATCCCACCAGGAATGAGTTTGGCCTCAGCAAAATCCTTCAGGATGCTCAGCCAGATTTGACTGCTGGGGATGGGAAGTGAAAACCTCCAAATAAACCCCAAAATCCAAGGATTTTATGGTGACACCACCCCAACACCCTCAGCTGTTGTCACGTGGTTTGCATCAGCTTTTCCGGCTCTTCCTGATTTTCCTGGGGGGAATAGGCTCCATTCAACATTCCTGGTGAAAAATGGATGTGCAGACACCAAGCTCAGCTTGGATTTGGTTTACAGGAAGGGAAAAAACCCGGAGAGGTTGTGGATTCCCTTGGAAGTGTCTAAGCCCAGGTTGAACAGGGTTTGGAGCAACCTGGGATAGGGGAAGGTGTCCCTGCCTCTGGAAGGGGATTGGAGTGAGATGATCTTTAAGGTCTTTTCCGGCCCAAACCATTCCATTAACCCATTATTGTTATTATTATTATTATTATTATTATTATTATTATTATTATTATTATTATTATTACTATTATTATTATTCCCCATGTCACAGTTTATGGATTTGATAAAAATTTCAGTTTATGGATTTGATAAAAATTTGAGGAGGGGGAAAATCTCTTCCTCTCTGTTTTCCATCCAACCCCAAAACTTTCCCTCAGTTATAAGTTCCTCTGGCTGTGAATTCCAGGAGTCTGGAGCAAACCTCATCTCCCTGGATTCTGTTGCCACCGTGTGTCGTGAACGTGAAATGCCACAGGCACACGTGTTTCCATGAGACACACGGAGAGAGCTTTTTTGGGACTTTAGCCTTGGATACGGCTGCCTTGGTTGCAGTTTCCCATAGAGGAGATGCTTGCATTGATATCCGTGGGTTACTGGAATTTCAGCTCCTCTTTCCCAAACATTTCCATTTCCCGAGGGTCAGAGCACACTGAAGGCAAGTGGAGAGGAGCAAAGAGCAGAGGATGCAGAGCAGGACCTGCAGGACGAGGAAAAGGCTTAGCCTAGAAAACAGGGATGTGTTGCACCTTCCCAAGGAGGACGGGGCTGGGTCGTTCTCCACGTTCCCATTCCCGAGGGATCCGAGGCGATGGAGAGAAGTTAATTTGCTCAGGAGATTGAGGTTAAGCGTGAGGAGGGACGTCGGGGGTGGTTTTTCAGGAACATCTGCCAGCTCCGGCACAGGGGGAGCGAAGTAGGTCACCCTTCAAGGTCCCTTCCCAGCCCTCCATCGGCTGGGACCGACCCCATTTAGGGCTGGGAACGTGACTGGGCTGTCCCTGAGTCACAGCAGGGTGGTGGCACCGCTCCTGAAATCCGTGGGCAGCCGAGCGGGAACGGCGCCGGAGCTCAGCTCAGCTCCGTCGGGCTCAGCTCCCTCTGCTCCCTCGCAGGCAAAGCTCACCTCAAAAAAGCCATCATGAAGCACGAGGAAGCCATGAGGATCCACGGATTGTGCAAGATCCTGAGGAAGATGGATATCCTGCAGGAGGTCCTGTCCTTTGCCCACAAACGTTCCCTTAGCAAATATTCTGAGATCGACCACGAGGAGGATTTCTTTGAGACGGGAGAGGCTCCGGACATCCATCGTGAGTGGGGTTTTTTTGGGATTGTGGGTGGGCAGGGGGTTTGTGGGTGGGAAAACTCCATGGGGAGTTCTGCTGTGGAGGGGGGGTTGGAACTGAATTGATCCATGAGTTCTCCTGATCCAAACCATTCCAGGATTTTAGGGCTTGGCTCTTACGGGGTGACACTGTCCCTCTTTGGGATGGCAACAGCTGCCCCAGCTGCCCGAGGTCACGCCCTGTCTGTGCTTTTCTCTCCCTCCCATCAGCCAAAACGCACCAGAAACCCGAAATCAAATCCCCCAACTTCTCCCAGGTGAAGGTGACCGACCTCTTCCACAAGCTGGTACGCACATCTCCAGGAATGGGAATATCCCGAGGGAGCAGAGATCTCCTCCTCCTCCCCTGCATGCTCCGTTTGCCTGGATTCCTTCCTCCCGCACCCTCTTCTCCCTCTCTCCCTCAGTTTTCCAGGGAGGAGCGGCGGGAGGAGGGCTGGGATCTGTCTCTGTGACACCTAAATGGGTCACAAAGTTCCTCCGGTGACAGGGGAGCAGGCACAGGAATTCTGGGTGGGCTTTTCCCCAGGGATCTTTAAGAGGAAGGGTTTTGGTGGCAGGAAGCAGCAGGAAGATCCCACTGGAGCTTTATCCCTGCCCTCTGTAGGTTTTTGGGGTCCTGGGGAGCAGGAGTGGGGTTCAGGATTGTGGTGGGATCATCCCTTGAGCACCCCAGGGAGAGCTTGTGCATCTCAGCCCCAGGGCAGGCAGGCATATCCTGCTCCTGTGGGAATGGAAAAGCAGGAAAAAAAGGGGAAAACTGGGGGGAAAGTGATCCTGAAGAGTTAACCTCTCCCACCACCCCACACCCTCCTCCTGGACCAATCCCTGCTTGCATCGCCCAGATCCAGACAGCATCAGCCCCATCATCCCTCCTTGGATGACGGAATTGTTTTTCCTGTGAAAGACAGGAAAAACAATCTCTGCCCCCTCCCCATCCCTGGAATTGGGATTTTTACAAGGCTGCACAATTCTAGGGAGTTGAAAAGGTGCTTTCCGTGTTTCTCCCTCATCCCAGGGCCCCCTCTCCGTGTTCTCAGCCAAGAACAAGTGGTATCCAGCCCGGAGAGTCCACCTGATGAGGGGAGAAAACGGCTTTGGATTCACCCTGCGAGGAGACTCTCCCGTGCTCATTGCCGGGGTGATCCCGGGGGGCTGCGCTGCCGTGAGTATTCCAGTTCCTTGCTATTCCCGTGGGAATGCTGGAAGGGAGCTGCCTCGAGAGGTGCCAAGCGTTTTTAGGCCTTCAAACGGCTCAGGGGGAGACTCATCCCTGCTGGAGCTCAGCCTGGGCTTTGCAGGTGGGCGTCGTGGAATGATTAAGATTAATTTTTAGGAGATAGCTAAGGAAAAAAGATGGAATTTTGCCCAGTTTTTAACTGCTGGCAGCCCAGCCGTTATCCCTCATTTTGGGATGTGGCAGTGGATGGAGCAGGATGGCATGTCCAAAAAACAGGCGCGGCTTTATTTTCCAGTAAAAAATACTGGAGAATCCTGGTGGGGTGCCCAAAAGGTCTCCCCGCTCCCTCAGCACCATCCATCCAGATCCTGATACCTCCAGAGCAACTCTCCTCAGCAGCAGGATCACGTCCCTCTTTGGAAGACTCCAATTTTCCCAAAGATTGGGATATGGACCAGATGTGATCTGTATCTGGAGCAGAGTTGTGTCCTCTCCTTAGCCTGGAGAAGGCTCCAGGAAGACCTTGGAGTCCATTCCAATGCCTCAAGGGGTTCCAAGAGAGCTGGAGAGAGACTTTGGACAAAGGATGGAGTGACAGGACAAGGGGGAATGGCTTCCCACTGCCAGAGGGCAGCATTAGATGGGATATTGGGAAGGAATTATTCTCTATGAGGGGGTGAGGCCCTGGAATAGAAATCCCAGAGAAGCTGTGGCTGCCCCTGGGTCCCTGGAAGTGTCCAAGGCCAATTTGGATGTGGCTTGGAGCACCCTGGGATAGTGGAAGGTGTCCCTGGTGGAACTGGATGATCTTGAAGGTCCCTCCCAAACCATTCCATGATTTTGGGACAATCCATGCACATTTTCCCTCATTCCCTGCAGGAAGCTGGGCTGAAGGAAGGCGACTACATCATCTCCGTGAATGGCAAGGACTGCAAGTGGTCCAAGCACGCTGAGGTTGTGCAGCTGCTGAAGAGCACCGGGAAGGAGGGGGTGGACATCGGGGTCATCACCCTGCAGGGCTCGGAATGTCCCAAAGCCGTAAGTCGCGTCCCACGGGAAACCACGGAATTCCTTGGAGCTCTGGGTGCTGCCCTGACTCCACTCTCCTCTCCACCTTTCCCGAGCAGGCGGACAGGAAGGCAGCAGTGATGTCCTCGGGACCTGCGATGCTGAAGAGCAACAAGGAGAACAGCAGGAAGAGCCTGATGAACAGCAAGAGCGCCAGCACGCTCCTGGTGTGGAGCAAGAAGAGCAAGCGGAGCAAGAAGAGCACCTACAGCGGTGTCCCCTTCACCGCCGTGGGGGACAACGAGGCCATGTACTGACCGCGCTCCGTGGTGTCCCCTGAGCTCCAGGACTGGCTGCCCGGGAAGCTTCCCAAGCCTGGCTTGGGCTGCGAGGGCTCCCAGAGCCCGGGAATGCGCCGCTGGTCGGATCCGCGCCGAGAGGTGAGCGAGGCACCTCCATCTCCCAGCTCCTGCATCCAATGATCCCCTCAATCTGGGGGAAACTCGGGTTCATTGTTAATTTTGGGATTATTCTTTTTTGCTCTTAAGGGGGTTGGGTGGAGCTGTGCTAAAGCAGGGCCCGGTTTGTGTCTTCTGCTCGGCCAAAGCCACCCCCAGCCATTAAAGCAAAAGTGTCACCTTCTGTAGCATCTCCTGGGCTTTCTCTGCAAGGTACAAGGTGGCACCAGTGCCACCGTCCACCAAGAGCTGCTGAAGGAGCTGAATCCTTCAGCTGAATCCTTCCAAACTCCCCTTTTTTGGGAGAGGGGACAGCGTGGGCATCGATGACCTGTGGTGATCCCAACACGGGATCCAACCCAGGCAGGATCTCCCTGCTGGGAATGTCCCAATGAAATGGGTTCAAATTAGGATGGTTTGACCATTTTTAGTGCTTTTGGGGTGCTTTTTTGAGGGGAATGAACCCCCAGCTTGGGTCAGCAAACCCAGCCCAGCTGCCAAGCCGCATTCTTTGAAAGAAAAGGGAAGGACTTAACGTGCAGTTGTTGTCTGGCTTTTTTAATCAGGAGAGGTGGATTGCCCTAAATATTCTGTGAGGAGATTAATAGCTAAGAGCCTTGGGGTTGTTTTTTTTTTCCTGGGAGGAGATTAAAATTCCAGGAAGATAGCTCCTCCAGATTATTAAACTCCTAAATTTGTGCCACTACTGGATCTTGCACACGTTGCTAATTCCCTAACACTGCTGTCAGCATTCCTGGGCTGGCCTGATGGATCCAGGCATCTTGGTAATTGTCCTGGAGATGCTGCGAGACTCTGGATCCACAAAACAGATCGGCAAAATTTCCTCCACCCCGTTTCTGCCTGGTGCATTATTTTTTCTGAAGGCTCAGGAGCTGTCTGATCTTCAGTGCTTGGATGATCTTGGAAGGTATAAAATTCTCTTGGGAGAGATGGGGTTGTATTTTTGTACTTTTTAAGGATTTTTTAGGGATGGTTTAAAGGAGCAGCGGGATCATGACAGCACCCCCTGGGCTTGGGACTTCTTCTAGGAGGCTCCTTGTCCACTTGCCAAGGTCTTAACCCTGATTTTATTTAAGGAAAACTTCCCGGAACAAGGCCAGGTTGGACAGGGCTGGAGCAACCTGGGATAGTGGAAGGTCTCCCATGGCAGAAGCTGGAATGGGATGAGCTTTAAGATCCCTTCCAAACCAAACCATCCTGGGATTTTATGAGCTAAAAGGAGGGGTTTTTAGCTCTGTTGTCAGCCAAGAGGCCTCTGCGCAGCCTGAGGCATCACCACACCGGATTCCGGATCCCACGGGGCCATCTGGCACAGCCAGACTTCCCACGTCATCCTCCCGGCTGTTGGCATGGGAGCGGGAAGGAAAGGAGGGGGTGGGGTCACAGAAAAGGCCACCTTGCCCTTAAAACATCCCAGCAGCGTCTTCCCATCATCCCAAACGTGGGATGCCACCGCCGATGTCTCCAGGCTGGAGAGGGATTTATTTAGGAGAAGCCATCGCATCCCGCCCACATCGCCCAACCCCGGCGTTGGCGGAGGGGTTGCGTCTTGTGGGATTGAGATAATTTCCCTAATTCCAGGGTTTTATGCTGGGTTTTTGTTGTTTAGTTGTTTTTGTTTTTTTTTTAATTTGTACATGGATTCTCACCTTTTATGGATTAAAAAGCACTGATTCAAATCTGGTCTGTAGCACTTTTGTTGGGAATGATGGGTGCACCACCCATGAGGGGGAACAAGCCTCACAGCCTTGATTGATCCTCCAAAAGAGTCAATTTTGGGTCATTTTTGCACAAATCCAGAGCTGTTGAGGTTGGGAGAGATCCTTTGGATCCAGGATGGGCTGCTCCAAGGCAAACCATGGTTGATCCTCCAAAAGAGTCAATTTTGGGTCATTTTTGCACAAATCCAGAGCTGTTGAGGTTGGGAGAGATCCTTTGGATCCAGGATGGGCTGCTCCAAGGCAAACCAATATCCCAAGCATCCTGGTCTCCATCTTGGTGCAATGGGAGGTGGTGGCTTTGTCACATGAATTCATGGAAGTCACATGGGAAGTGAAGGGTGGGCCTCGGGTTGCATCCCATGAGAGCTTTTCTCCTGGAAAAAAAGAGGGAATTGGTCAAGAAAGTAATTTTTGATGCACACAGCAGGTTTTGATCTGCTTTCTTTGGGGTTCCATAAAGGGTTTCCAACCCCTTTTTTGTTTGGAAGAGCTCAATGGGAATTCTGGCTGGAAAACAGCAAATCATTGGCATGGGACCCCTATTTTCCCTTGGGATCCGGACACCACCTTCCCCACCAACCTGGGAGGATGACCACGCCCATAGATTTGGGGCTGCATTATGGGAACATGCATCCCCCAGGAGAAAGGTGGGTTTAAACCGCCTTGAATGGGGAAAAAAAACCAAAAGAAAATCAGGACTTTTTAAAATTGGATTTATATATGGAACGTGGTGGGAGCATTTTTGTCCCGTCTACCAAGCCGGGGTTAAAACAGCATCCAGCTTTTTTCGGGGGACATAATTTTGGAATTTAAGGAGTTTCCATCAGACCTCCTGTGCCAGGTTTTGGAAGCCGCCCACAGTGAAGTTCTGCTGCAGAAGATCCTTTTCCCACCCACGTTCGGTGGATGTGGGAAACTCGTGACTCCGGAGCCAGGATCGCCTCCCCCTCCGGTGATGTGTTCTCAGATGGGATCTGTGCTCCATCAACAAGAGCCTGGTGCTCCCTCCCTCCTTCCTGAAATCCATGGGGCTGGATCTTTCCCTCCTTCCTGAAATCCATGGGGCTGGATCTTTCCCTCCTTCCTGAAATCCGTGGGGCTGGATCTTTCCCTCTTTCCTGAAATCCATGGGGCTGGATCTTTCCCTCTTTCCTGAAATCCATGGGGCTGGATCTTTCCCTCTTTCCTGAAATCCATGGGGCTGGACCTTTCCATGCTTGTCTTTTCCAGCTTGGCCAGGAGCAAAGGGGTCCTGTAGAGTGAAACGTGGCCAAAAGCGCAAAAAGTAGGGCAAAAATAACTTTACATCAAGCAAGAACTTGAGGTGTCTCTGTCTGGGCAGAGAGAAGGTCCAGGGTAATCAGGAGCCAAGGAGTATTTGGATATCCTGGGCTGAGACCTGTTCATGCAGCTCTCATGAGCAGAGAGGAGATGGAAAGAGGATTTTCAGGGGTTTTTTTGATTCCTGGTGATTTCTAGGACCCTTGAGTCAGTGAACAGCCTGAAAATCCCGTCCTGGAGATCCCAACAAACCCCTGGGAATTCAACCAAATTTCCTGTCCGTGAGGTTGAATTTTCCTCCTCTTGGAGCTTCTCCCTCCATGATAAAAATCTCCCAGCCCATGGATCAGCCCTTCCAGTGTGGTGGGAAAGGGTTTGTGGTGGGAGCCAACCTCAGTAAAAAGCACAAAAAAAAGGGCAAAAATAATTATACAATAACCAAGAACTTGAGGTCTCTCTGTCCCTGCAGAGAGGAGATCCAGGGGAGTCAGGAACCAAGGAATGTTTGGATATCCTGGAGTCAGACCTGTTCATGCAGCTCTCATGAGCAGAGAGGAGATGGAAAGAGGATTTTTAGGTTTTTTTTTTGATCCCTGGTGATTTCTAGGGCTCTCGAGTCAGAAAACAGCCTGGAAATCCCATCCTGGAGAGCCCAGCAAACCCACAGGGATTCACCCAAATTCCCTGATTTTCCTCCTCTTGGAGCTTCACTCTCCATAATAAAACCCTCCTATCCCACGGAACAGCCCTTCCAGGGGGTGGGAAGGAGGTTTGATTCCCTCCTTCATTAATGACACGAGAGGAGAGGTCCCTGTGATGTCCTCATCCCATCCCATCCCATTGGAATCGTGGCCCACGATGGCCCCAAATCCCCGCTCCCCTTTGCCTGGGGATATCAGAGGGGAAAGAGCTGCGAGGTTCATGAGGGTTGGTGGTGGAACAAGAGCTGGGCAAGGTGCCTTCACTGCTCTTTTAAAAAATCAGGAATTTTTTAGAAGGATCAGACTTTGAGCAGCTTCTGGAGCTGCTTCCAACCACTCCAGTTCCCAGGAGAAGGTCAGTGGGATCGCATCAGGAGCGGAGTGGGGCAAACCAGGATTTCTCCTGCTCTGGGGGATTCCTTTGTCCAGCACTCGCTCCATCCCGTGGGAAGGGACATCCTCAGCCCCATTTCTGCCTTCCCGAGAATCCGGATGGAATTCCAGCCTCCTCTCCAGCCTGAGCCCGCTGGAGGGCAGCAGCACCCTGTGCAATGCACCCACTGCCCACCACCCCCCCAAATCTGCCCAGCCCGGCACCCCCGGCCCGCACAGGCACCCGAGGGTGGCACAGCTGTCGCCAGGGTGCTTTGGAGCCCAATGCATCCCAAAAAAGGGCATAAATAGCAGTTTTAATCCCTATCTCCTGCAAAATCCTGCTGGGAAAAGTGTGCAAGGAGTGAAGCCAAGCATTGCAGTGCAGCTGCGCCCTGAGCTCGTAGCAAACTCCATCCATCCCATAAAAAAGGGGGTGAAATTTTTCTGGAAGCACCATCCTACTCCTAAAAGTTCATCCCTCATCCCCCTCTGGGGCTGCAGAGAGGGAATTCTCCCCTGTGCTCATCCTAAAAGCTTTGCCAAGGTGCTCTCTGAGATTTCCAAGGTCAGCTCCTGGCCCGAGGCCCCTTATCCCATCCTATCCTCTCCCTTCCCATCCCATGTGTTTGATCAAATTCCCAAGCATGGGAACAAGTGGGATAACCTGGGAATAACCCCTTATCCCATCCCATCCCATCCCATCCCATCCCACCTACGATCCCTGGGGAGTGCTCGATCAAATTCCCATGGATGGGAACAAGTGTGTCCCATATGGAAGCAGGTTAGGCCTGGCCCAGGAGGAGCTGGCCTGGCAGTGGGACAGGGTGGAGAAGGGAATCTCCTTTGACCTCTATTTTCTGTGGGATATCTGTGTTTTGAAGGGTCTGTGCCCTGTAGTCCAAACTAGGATGGAGGAGGGTCATGGAATGGGGAAATGGGGGATTGTGGTGGGGAGAAGGGAATTTTAGAGACCTCGAAGTCAGGGGGGACTCCGTCACGGCTCGGAAAAAGCCCAGATGGTGTCACCTCCCTCTACATGGCTGGATCACAGAATCATGGAATGGTTTGGCTTGGCATTCATCCCATTCCAACCCCTGCCATGGGGAGAGACCCCTTCCACCATCCCAGGGTGCTCCAAGCTCCATCCAGCCTGGCCTTGGACACTTCCAGGGATCCAGAGGCAGCCACAGCTTCTCTGGGCAGCCTGTGTGGCTGGGCCAGGCGGGGATTTGCCTTTGGATGCTGCTCAACTCCTGGAAACCAGGGAAAACCAAACCCTTCCGCAGCTGGAAAAGCTTCATCTGCAACACCCAGCAGTGCTTTGGGATGAAACTCCCACCTCTCCTCTTCCCTTTTATTCTGACTCCTGCCTTAGACTCTCTCAACAACCTCATCCTATTTTTTTTTCCCGTCTCAGGGGCAATCCTCTTTTTCCCTGCAGTCACCCTTTCGCCAGGGTCCAGCCTTTAATGGGAAGGACAGAAAGGAGGCGTTCGGAAATGGCTCCTGAATCTTTAATAAAGCAAACATTGCCTGGGCCATAAACATGGGATGACAGCTCCAGAGGCTCCCAGGATTCTTTACTTAACTCTGCCATAATGGCTTTAATGGCCCGGCAGGGAGCTGAGGTGAAAGTCCTATTAAAAAATGGATTCCCGAATTTAATTGAGGCTCCATCTGTGGGGAAAGGCGGAGGAGAGGTCGCTCCACAAGAGAGATTGAAAAAAAAACAACCCTCACTCTGCCTTCCTCTGCTCCTGCAGCCCTGGAAATGTGGGAGATTCAGTGGCGCCTCCCTGGGGGACAGCCGCAGCTCCCTGGGATTGTGCCTTGCAGGAGAGGGGACATCCCAGTTTGGATGTTCCCTTTGCAGGACAGGGGATGAGGATCCACAGATCCCACAGGGATGTGCTGGAAGCATCTCTATCCAAACTGGGAAGCACTGGTCTCACTGGAGGGATGGCCTGGGAGATGGATTTGATGTCATCCCACCTGTCTGACCTGCACGTGGCCTTCCAGTGACCCCTCAGTGCCCAGCTGTTCCCATTGGACACCTGATCCCATCCACCCTGGCGTCATCAATCCATTTGCTCCAGTCCCATCAATATCCATTCATCCATCAATCCATTAATTTACCTCTATCAGTTATCTGTCCACCTATCCAGCTCCCTGTTTATCCATCCATCCATCCCTCCATCCATCCATCCCTCCATCCATCCATCCTTTTATCCATCCATCCATCCATCCATCCATCCATCTATCCATCTGTCCATCCGTCTGTCTGTCCATCCACCCATCCTTATCCATCCATCCATTCCATCCACCCGCCCATATACCCATCCAAGTATCCATCCATCATCCATCCATTTATCCATCCATTTTTCCATCCATTCCATCCCTCCATCCATCCATCCATCCATCCATCCCATCCATCCATCA
>VZRL01003215.1:464002-476694 GCA_013397895.1 Origma solitaria
TTTTTTTTTTTAAATGGGAAAAGAAGGAAAAGAGAAATGGAAATAAAGCAGAAAACCCTCCGGAACTTAAATAAGAGGGAGTTGGGAATTGGAATTTCTTATTTAACTGAAATTCCCAGAAAAAGCGGTGTTTGAATGGACTTTAAAAGCCCAAATTCCACAGATATTCCAATGATATTATGATTCCAGAATATTATTTCTGTGTCCTTGTTTAAAACCAAGTGGTTTCCTCTGTCAGCTTTTTAGGAAGTGTTTTAAATTAGGAAAAACTTGGGAATCGAGGATTTGTGTTTTCATTTTCTCGTGGAAAACACAGAGAATTTCAGGAAAAATAAAGACAAAGGAGAGAAAACAACACCTGAGGCAAATCCACAGATTTTTGTGCCTTTATTAATGGATTTTTAATTAACTCAGGAGTGAAAATGGAGCTGACCTGATCCAGCCTGGAATCTGGTGGGATTAAAATCCAAAGCGATGTTTCCTCAGAGCAGGTGGAATTTTTTTTGTCTATCCGCTCTGGGTTTTTCCATCCTAAACCCAAGGGAAGAGATGTCCGGAGGAAAGTTTTCCCTCTGCTCATGTGATCTTGCTGCCAGCTCACACCTGGAATTCCAAGCAGCTCAGCAGAACGGACACAAAATCCCCGGAGCCGATGGGGGTAGATTGGGAATGAGACCCATTCGGGAGGTGATGCTTCCACTCATCCCCAAAAGTTTAGGAGATCCATCCCAGAAAAATCCTCATGATGTGACGGAAAAGCCGTGAGGGCATGGAAAACCTCAGGAAGGCTGAGGCTTCCTGGATCCTTGGGATTGGAGCGATAGGCGTCTTCTCCTGGGATGGAAAGCCAGGTTTCCAGTGGATTCTCCATTTGGAGAATTCCCTACTGTTTGCTGTCCTTCCATCACCCCAATTCCTGACCTGATTCCAGCTGATTACCTTTGTGGAATTACAGAACATCCCGAGTTGGAAGGATTGAATCCAGCTCCTGGCCCTGCGCAGGACAACTCCAAGAATTCCACCACGAGAACATTTTCCAAACTTTTTCCGAGCTCTGGCGGCCTTGGGGCTGTGGCCATTCCCTGGAAATCCTTTTCCAAGGAGGGGATGCCTACACGGATGTATCCTCCAGGATTGCAGCATCATTCCAATGTTTCTGGCCTTCTAACCTTGATTCCTACCATTTTCCAGTTTTCCAAAGGCTCTGGAAGCAGGGCTCTGTCTATTTTTGATCATTCCAGGGTTGATGGACACCGCCCACGCTCGGTTGTGACACGGACACATCCCAGAAAACCTGATGGTGACACATCCCAAAAAACCTGATGGTGACCCATCTCCAGCTCCACCGTATCCCATGGGAAGCTCCTGTCCTCCATCCTTCCCTGAAGCCTCTCCTGGCTGCTCCAGCTCCTCATTTGCAGGCCAGGATTACACAGGAATTTCCATCTCAATATTTCTCAGCTGCCCTGTCAGGAATTTTCCTCCCAAGCCACCGCTTCTCCCTTTTCCTGCCCTCTATTCCAGGGGTTTTTGTCACAGCAAAGCCAAAGAAACCTGAGCAGCCTCTGAGGACACCACAAACCCACCCAGATCTGTTTTGTCCAGGAAATGAATCCCAAAATATTTTTTCTGGATGTTTCCACCCTTCACCAAAACCACCAGACTCTGGGCTGTGAAATGCCAACACTGAAGAAGCACAGGAGAAGGAATTGGATTTTCCAGCTCCAAGCAAGGAGCACAGTTCAGGGAATGGCTGATCCCAAGGTTCCCCTTCTGAAGGTCCCATTTCTCTCCCTCTGGGACACCACTTGGATCAGGGACTGTGCCCAGAATTCCTGCTCTAAGGACATAGGAAAGGGTGTCCTGAACATCTCAATCCCAAGGTGCTCCTCAGCAAGAGCCTGATGGACAGACATCCCCAGGACACTTCCAGAGAGGACACTCACCCAGTGCCACCTATCCCAGATTTCCTCCTGTGCAAATTCAGGGATCAGTCCATCCAAAATTCCATGCAATTCTTTCTTTCCCTCTTCACTCCACTCTTGTCGCCTCCTGGTCACACAGGGCTGCGTGTGACATCCTGGTGTCCCCAGACCTGTGTGCCCTCTGCAGGAGCTTTGTCCTTGAGACATCCCCTGGATCCTGCTGAGGAACCAATTCCCGAGCTGCTGACTTGGCTGTGCGGAGGAATTTTGGGAGCAGCTTCCCCACCTGGGCTCTGGGAGCTGAAATCCAACACCAGGCTGACCCTTGGAATGATGCTGAGCATCCTGTCCCTGCCAGGATGCTGTTCCCAAATCCCGTGGTGGCATCAGGCCAAGCTTTCAAACATCCCCACTCTTTTTTCAGGCCCACTTGGACCAAGGAAAAGCAGGAAGACATTTCCCTGGATAAAATTCCTTGGATTTTGACGCAGTTTGACACTGCCCTCAGTGCCTCTGCCAAGAGCATCACCAGCTCCTTGTCCAAGCTCTGGAATGAGAAGATCCATAAGGTCCCATTTTCCTGGGTTTTGGCAAAGGTGAATCTGCTGGGCAGGGCTGAGAACAGTGCTCTCATTCCATGGAACACGAACATCCTGCCTCACGTTCAGGAGCAGCCTGGGAATGTCGTGCACAGAGAGACGAGGCCCTGCCATGCCCAGTGAGATCTTGGAATGTTTTATCCAGGATTAAAGCTCCCACGTGTTTCTCCATGAGGGGTGTTCCTGCAGCGTGTCTGGAGTGGGAAGAGGAGGAGAGACCCCCCAAGAGAGGGGGAATTCCTGGGAGGATCCCTGCAGGGCAGATCCAGCTGTGCTCCCTCTTGTTATGATCCAGTTATTAAGGTTCTTTAGAAATACCTCTGTCCGAATTAAGGTGCAAACGAGACCGTATGCCAGTCAATAGTATGGGTTTTATTGTATAGTAAATATGGGAGCAAGAGAAGAAAAGAGAGAAAAGGAGAAGCAGGAAAAGAGGTGGGGGGACAGAAAGAGAGTGACAGTGACAGAATAAAAGAACATCACCCTCTGTGGATCCCAGCGATGTTGCATTGATCCTCTCCAGCTTGGTCTTCTTGGTGGTCATGGTCCCCCCAAAAGCACAGAATCCCATGGGTGGCAATCCCATGGGTGGCCAGGTGGCAATGTCCAGGCATGTCCCCAGGGGGAAGGGACAGTCTCTTGCAGCAGACTCTGCTTGCATCACGTGCAGTCCTGTGGGGCAAGGCCGAGCACTTTGGGGGGTCTGTGATGGATTATGACACCCCCTCAGCCTCCTCTCGCATGAATGTCCTGTGGATGTGCCCTGTGGGCTTGGGGGTTCCACAGCTGAGCCAGTTTGTGTAACGGAGGATGAGTGTTTATTGTCTCTCCCCAGAGGTTATGCCACACACCCAAAACCTCCTCCGCCCCCCTCGGTTGGGGGAGAAGTCTGTGCAAACCTGACTTTGTGAGCTGTGCTCTTCCCCCACCCCAAACTCAGCCTGGGATGATTCTCAGTGCAGCTGGTGGCTTTGGCCTTTGTGGGTGCATTCCTTTCCTCCAGCCTGGGATGACTGAACAATAGGTTTGCCTTTATCTAATCTCAGCAGTTTGACTCTCAGTCCAAAGTCCCAGTCAGGTATCCTCACCGAGGCTTCTTTGGTTGTAGTTTCTTTATACAGTTTTTGGTACAATGAGCAAAATTTATATCAATGTTTGAGGCATGAACTTTTTCAGTCTCTGACACCTCTCCCAGTACTTTTCCCAGGCAGGAAAAGCTGGATCAGCTCCAGATCCATCTCCATCCTTTTCCAACTTCCCAGGAGGAAAAAATCCCTGGCGCCTCAATCCCAAAGTGGAGGCCACTGGATCAGAGTCATTCCTTGATTATTCTTGCTCCTCCTGCTCCCTTCACCCAACTCTTTGCCCTTGGCAGTCACTGTGTTCCCAAGGGCAGCAAAGGAATTTTTGGAGAGTGCTGTGGGGGCGTCCTGAGAATTCTCTTGCACACCATGAACCTGCTTTTCCCCTAATTCATCCCTAATTTATGGAATAGGGATAACAATTACATTTCCTTCTCCTCCATGCAGACATTTCCTGCCTGTTCTGGTGGATTCTCCTCTCCGAAGAGCAAAAATTGGAAGTAGAGATGGATCAACTTCCATCCTACATCCTGCTCCACATCTGCAGGAGGATTTCTTCTTTTACAGGAAACTTCAGATTCGTTTGTCACGAAGACGTGGGAATTTTGGAGGGAAACATGCAGGAAACATTTCCAGTTCTTTCCAGAGGTTTTGAAAATCTCCTCAAAAGCTGGGATTTACCAAAGTAGCCTCATTTTTGTCAGCAAGAGGATTTGGATGGTGGAGGGTGAATCATGGAGTCAGGGGATGGTTTGTGTTGGAAAAGATCTTCAAATTCATGGAATTCCACCCTCCTGCCATGGGCAGGGACATTTCCACTATCCCAGGTTGCTCCAAGCCCTGTCCAACCTGGCCTTGGACACTTCCAGGGATCCAGGGGCAGCCACAGCTTCTCTGGACAACCTGATCCAGGGTTTCCCCACCCTCTGAGTAAGGAATTTCTTCCTAATTTGAAGGGTTTTCCCAAAAATCGGAAACCCAGGGCCACCAGAACATCTCCGAGCCACAGGGCAGGATGGTTTTCCCCTGATTTGTTTGGAACAGGAGGAATCAGTGGCCTTAACCCACGGCTGGATCTGGACAAGCAGGGAACAAGCAGGAAAAATTAAATCCCCAGGACCTGCCTCAATAACTTCACCCTTTAAACAGCCATAAAAAAGGGCCCCCACCCTCCAGGCTCCTTCCCCACTTCCCTGCATGGAAATAATTCCTTTTCACTTGAAAGGGTCAAAGTTTAGTCCCTCCAAAACTAAAAGATCAAAATCATTCTAGGTGGGGAAAAAAAAAATAAAAATCCTCACTGTGCTTTGCTGGCAGAAAACAGCGAGGGGTGAGGGGTGAGGGAAAAAAATCAATTTGAGCTTGGGTCAGCGGCGTGTGCCAGAGAGACCTTTGGAGCAATGGAGATTAATTTAGTGGGAGAGGGAAGGCAGAGTGGAAAAACAAAGAAGGGGGAGAGGAGAGAGCCCAGCCCCGCTCCGGGGGAGTCAGGGCCAGGTTTGGGATGTGCTGGCTCCTTTAGGAAGATCCCAGTGATAATTAATCACTGCTTCGTTAGGACACAGATGCAAAAGTGCCACGTCAGGTGCTGCACTAAAGAAAAAATCCTTGGAGCTGCTGTCCCAAAGCCACTTTCCCCAAAGGGAAAAGGGCCTGGATACGATCTCTCCCATTTGGCTCTGCTGGAAACCTTTCCCGAGCTTTTTTGGGGATCAGAGGGGTTCATTATCCCAGGAACTGGGGTGCAGTCCTTCGAGGACCTCACCTGGAGCACAGCAGGGATCCCTGCAGATGATGGGAAACCCTTTCCCGAGCTTTTTTGGGGATCAGAGGGGCTCATTATCCCTGGCTGAAGGTGAGGGTCCAGCAGCAATCGGAGTGCAGTCCTTCGAGGACTTCACCTGGAGCACAGCAGGGATCCCTGCAGATGATGGGAAACCCTTTCCCGAGCTTTTTTGGGGATCAGAGGGGTTCATTATCCCAGGAATTGAGGTGCAGTCCTTCAAGGACCTCACCTGGAGCAGGGCTGGGATCCCTGCAGATAACAGGAAGTCTGGACATTGCCAGAAACCCTTTCCTGAGCTTTTTTGGGGATCAGAGGGGCTCATTATCCCTGGCTGAAGGTGAGGGTCCAGCAGCAATCGGAGTGCAGTCCTTCGAGGACTTCACCTGGAGCACAGCAGGGATCCCTGTGGATAACAGGAGGTCTGGACATTGCCAGAAACCCTTTCCAGAGCTTTTTTTGGGGGATCAGAGGGGTTCATTATCCCAGGAATTGGAGTGCAGTCCTTCAAGGACCTCACCTGGAGCAGGGCTGGGATCCCTGTGGATAACGGGAAGTCTGGACGGCGCCAGAGCCACTGGAAGCTCCTTAATGTCAGGAGCAATGTCACTCATCTCCACCTGTCAAAAGCATCATCCCTGGATTAGGCTTTGCTATAATTGGAGAGGGATAACAACCCCAATCCAACGTCTGGAGCATCCCGGTGGGAGATGAGCTCCCGAAAATCTGTCCTGCTCACCTCGGCCACGCCAGCGGTGGCTTCGGTGACACGGGCATGGCCCTGAGCTGCTTAAGGGCTTATGGAGCCCAGCTGGCTCCTCAGAGGCACCTTCCAGGGCTTGGGATGGGAAATAGGAATGTCTGAAGGGAAAGGGAGGGGGGGAAATTGAGGCAGAGCAAGGAAAAGGGCAAAATTCATTTATTCCGAAAAGTCACGTCACAATGGGATGCAGGAGGAATGAGTCATTCATGGATTGATTGATTTTATCACTAATAACCCTTGGAAATGATTCCAGGGTGATTTCTGACTGGATTGACCCAGCCATCCAAGGCAGAATTGACAAGGATGAGAGTTGCCCTGTACAGGATCCTGGAAAGATTGGAGGGAAAGAGCGGAAAGACCAAGCTTTGCTCTTCCTAAAGATGCTCCAAACCTGCCAGGAGGGCAAGGAACGATCCCGAGAGGGAAAGAGGAAGCAAAGGGGAACTCAGGGCACCTTGGAAGGTGCTCCGAGACTGATCCCAGGAGGAGATGGAGGAGCAACCTTCTTCACCAGGATGGATTGAGAGGAATTTGGGGAAGTTTTGTCTTCCTCTCCAGCCAGGAGATATTTGGCCACTGCCAAGAGCCATCCCAATGTGTGTCCTGGGAAATGTCCCATGCGGATGTGACAGCCTGGAAGGAAAACTGAAGCAGCTGAAAGATCAAATTTTCTGGGGCTGCTTAAACCTGCAACAGGAAGAGCCCTGTCTTAAAATCATGGAATGGTTTGACTCGGAAGGAACTTCAAGCCTATCTCGTTCCGCCTCCTTCCCATGGGCAGGGACACTTCCCACGATCCCAGATTGCTCCAGCTATGGATGAAGGGAGGAGAAAACCTCAGCAAGGAGAAATTTCTCTCTCAACCCCCTCGCGCCTCACGGGAAGAGATAAAGATAAGCCCAGCTTAGTGTTCTACAATGACTTTAAGCTTGGCTGCTCCAGCCTGGGCCCAAAGCTGGGTCTGAATCCTCCAGGCTGTCAGGAACAGTGGGATCTCACCCAGCTGGAGAGGGAAATATTGCCAACAAAGCTCCTGTCCAGCAGGATTAATGACTCCCGCAACGACCCCAGGCTTTCCTTGTCCTCGCTCCGCCAATCCCGCAACGGAAATGAGGAAAGACTTTTTCAGTGGTGTTTAAAAGGCTTTTAGGGGAAAAAACACCTCCCAAAACACCCAGCAACTCCCCTAAAACCTTTTAATTGAGTCTGCAAAGGATTTAAATGCTTGAGTGGTCAGGAATTGCTTAGAAATTACCTCAGGAGCCACGGGGATTTCCTGGGGTGGGCTCAGTGTCATTGAGCGGCTCTGCCTCGTGACATTCCCAAGGTTTGTTCCTTGTCATGGGAGGATGCTCACCCTCCAGGAGAGCAGGACCCTGCCCAAAAGGTGCCAAGACAAGAGCTGAGCAAGCAGGATCACTGGGAATGTGGGCAGAGCAGCTGTGCCTCAGTTTCTCTGTGTCTAAAGTGGATTTAATTGGGAATTTAAGGGTGGATCAGCTTAAATATTAAAATTTTAGGCCAAAGCAAAGCCCTGTCTTAAGTCTCACTTGCTCACATATGTGCACCTATGTCTATATCCATATTTATATCCATATCTATATCCATATCCATATCCATGTCTATATCTATATTTATATCTATATTTACATTAATTTCCTCCTCAGATTTAAGCTCAGCTTGAAAGCAGTGAAGCTCCCTCTGCTCCCAAGGACTTTGCTCCCCACTTCCCTTAGGAAGAACACCAAGATCCATAAAATCCAATGGGGAAAATCATCTTCAAAAAGGAGAAAAAAAAATAGAAAAAGAAAGGAAGAAAAAGACCTGACTTGATTTGACTTCCGTGAGACAGCAGTTAAATATTTTTTCCAAGCTTTCCACACAAAATGGCCTAAAATTGCCTAAAATTAGATTCAGGGAATTATTTTGTATGGATGGGGAAAGAGGCTGTTTGATACCACAGCTATGTAATGGGGAACTTCTCAACTTCCCAAAAACCTTAGGAAGACGCTTTTGATTTTTTCCATTTTCCTCTTGTCTTGCCAAACACTCAAGTTAGGATTTACAGGAAAATTCCGAGGTCTTCTCAGACCTGGCTAAACCCAGAGTAGAGATTTGGTTTAAAATAAAAGCCTGGAGTGAGTTTTGGGGTTTTTTTGTTGTGTGGTCTAAGACAACAGGAGAGAAATGTAAAAGCAAACTCATCACGATGCCATTCCCAGTGCTCCCTGTCCACTCCTCCCAGCAATCAGTGAATCCTTGGATTCACAAAGACCAGGACAGAGAAAGAAAAGACCTTAAACTGCAGAGAATCCTTCATGGGTTTGAGCTACAAAGTCCTGGGAAATGGGAGGGAGAGATCTGGAGATCTGCCCTGAAGATGTTGGAGCCTGTGACGACCCACCTGGAGCATCCAGCTCTGGGGTCTCCAAATTCAGAAGGACATGGAGCTGCTGGAGCAAGTCCAGAGGAGGCCACGGAGATGCTCCAAGGGCTGGAGCCCCTCTGCTCTGGAGCCAGGCTGGGAGAGCTGGGAATGTCCAGCCTGGAGAAGGGAAGGCTCCAGGGAGAGCTCAGAGCCTCTTCCAGTGCCTAAAGGGACTCCAGGAGAGCTGGAGAGGGACTTGGGACAAGGGATGGAAGCAGAGGACACAGGGAATGGCTTCCCACTGCCACAGGGCAGGCATAGATGGGATATTGGGATGGAATTCTTCCCTGGGAGGGTGCTAAGACCCTGGAATGGAATTCTCAGAGAAGCTGTGGCTGCTCCATCCCTGGAAGTGTCCAAGGCCAGGTTGGATGGAGCTTGGAGCAACCTGGGATAGTGGAAGGTGTCCCTGCCCACGGCAGAGGTGGGAATGAGATGATCTTTGAGGTCCCTTCCCACCCAAACCATTCCATGATTCTCTTTCCACCCTTGTAAGTGGAACCCATCAAGGTTTGGGCTGCAACATTTGTCCCTCTGCAGGATCTCCTCGGGTTTGAGGAAGTGGCAATGCCGAATGCTTGGAATGGTGGGAAAGTGTCTGCACCCATGGGGAGGAAACTTTCCTGGTGGGAAAACTCATCCTCAGGCTCCTGTTGGGATTTTCATCATCCTGCAAGTCTCTGAAAGCACCTTACACTCACGTGGGGCTGTGGAAGGGGAGATGTCACCACACGGAGCTGCAAACGTGGGACAGGTAAGCCAGCTTGGGGACAAGACGTCCCCACCGATGCCCTGCACACAGCCCTGCAGGTGACAGGCCCTGCCAGCCCCTCAGGGCTCTGTCACAAGGGCAGGACTCGGAGTTTGGGCAACCTCAGGCACAGCTCGGGGCTGATTTTAGCCAGGGAATCACGCGAGGAAAGATTGGGAACAGATTTTGTGACCAGGAAGGTCCATTGGAATTTCCCTAACTTTCTGATGACACCTGCCGGGTGAGGGTGACATGGAGTGACCAGAAATTCCCATCAATTCAGTTCCCTTGTGCTGGCAAGGGACCAATCCCACCCATTTAAAGACCTCTTGGAGAGGGAAGAAAGTGAAAATTTCTTCTTACGGTTTTGATTTTGCTTCTTCGTTTCAAACTCCCAGGGGATTAAAATCCACAAGATCTGGATCTAAGCTCCTTATCCATCAGCATTTCTAAATAAAGACCTGATCCCTGTCCTCCTGCCGCCCCTGGAATTTTTCCACAGGTGGTTATGGATGTGCTCCACGTGATGGATCCCATGTGAGGACGTGGAAAAGTCCCAGCAGGGCGGGAGGAAGGAGAGTCCCACCTGTGCCCAGAGGGAAGGTCAGAACTTCAGGATGCAGCTGGGACCATCTGGTTGTGTCATTGTCACCTCTTGGAAAAGTCCTGCTCTGTGTTCACCTTTCCAAATGCAGAATGAGGGGATCATTTAGGGGAAAGTTCATGTTGGGCATCAGGAGGAATTTCTTCATGGAAAAGGCGGTCAGGAGCTGCCCAGGCAGGTGGTGGAGTCGCCATTCCTGAAGGTACCCAAGGAATGCCTGGACATGGCACTCAATGCTCTGGGCTGGTGACAAGGTGGGGATTGGTCCCACGTTGGACTCGACGATCTTGGAGGTCTTTTCCAACCTAAATAATTCCGGGATTCTGTGATCTTGAGAGTGGAGAACAAAATTAAAAGAAGGATCACAGCCCTGGATATTTGGAGAGAAGGTCTAGGACTGTTTGGACTAATTCCATGGGATACGGACATGGAAAGAAGGGTCTGTGACAGCTGATTGCTTTGCAAGGACCATGTCCTCCAAGCTCGAAAGAACTCACAGAATCATGGAATGGTTTAGATTGGAAGGATCCTTAAAGATCATCTCATTCCAAACCCCTGCCATGGGCAGGGACACCTTCCACTATTCCAGGCTGCTCCAAGCCCCATCCAACCTGGCCTTGAGCACTTCCAGGGAACATCTCAAAGTACAGACAATCAAACAAAATTCAAGCTGGAAGTGTGGCTTGTGGACAAAAAAATAATTTAGCAAATCTGGAATCTTCCTCTTCCAAACCATCTCCAGAAAAATCCATTCCAACTGGGCGGAAACCTCCGCTCAGAATCTCCTCCCTCCACACCCTCTCCACTCCTCATCCTGCCCTCCTGCTCTGAGCCCATTCTAGAAATCCACACAAGCTCAGCACAAATATTGGACAGCAGGCCCAAAATCCCCTGGAAAAACCCCCTGGAATTGGGAAACCGCAGCAGCAAAGGTGACCAGCTAATAGAGCCGCTGTCCTGGAGACCTCTGTTAGATCCCAGGGAAACCAGGGAAGCCAGGGAAGCGTGGTGTTCTGCCTGTCGTGTCATATTAATGGCCGAGATCATTTAAGCTTGGATAAAACCCACAACTTAATATTTTTTCCCCGTTTTTTTTGGTGCCGGAGTTGTCGCCGCCGCCTTTTCCAGATGATGAATGGTCCTGTTGGAGGCCGCTCTGCTTGTTTGAGCACCGTGGAGTTTTCCAGCTCTCATGCAAAAGAGGAGCCCTGGCCATTTTTCACTCGGAGAGATGAGCGACATGGGAATAAATTTTCCTGCTTAAAATTTGCTGGGCCCAGGGTTTCTCGGGAAGGCAGCTTTGACAGGCTGTCACTTTGTTGGATGTTTGGTGCTCCCAGGATTCTGGGGCCTTTTATTGCTTTTTAAAAGATTCCAAGGAAACAAAGGCCTGGCGCATTATGACATTTAGCAGGGTCGATGTTTGGAGCTGACTCTATCCAGGATTTCATCCCAACGTGCCGGGTCCTGATCCCACCTTTCCTGAGCCCGGTGTAAATCAGGAAGGGAGCGGTGGCAGTGCAGGAATCCCAGGGATTCTGAAAGCTGTAAAGCAAAGGGAGGTGGGACCGGAGCAGCTCCAAAAGCACCACTCACCTCTGGCTCGCGGACAAGATTGAACATTCTGCACTTTTCCGTGAAGAGGAGATTTTTCCAGGCCTGATAAAGAGCAGGAACATCCGGCGCAGGGTGCTGGAGCTGGTATGTTTGATCCAATGATCTCCAAGGATCCTCTTAAATGAGCAAAAACTGAGACCCCCCCTCAAGGGAAATATTTTGGGGTTGATGCTGTAAATTCAGAGTCTGACCTCACTTTGCCAAACACTTGCACCTCTGGTTCATTTTTCTGGGAAAAGCAGAATTCCCATCCACTCCAGCGCATGGTCAGGGCACGGTGGGTTCATCCGACTCCCCTCATGCTGAGCAATGCCTTAGACAAGTTTTCTCCTTGGAATATCAGGCACTTTGCATAAGGAAAACATGTTCTCTTCTGTCGCTGGGGCTGCTGAACATCCTGAAGATACCAGGACACACCACAGTGGGGTTGTGGGATGTAATTCCCACACTCAGGCCCCCCAGAAGACTGGGCCACTCCACGGAGAGTCAGCAATGGAGGAGGAATGGCATGAACGGATTTTTCAAGGGTTTTGCTGCCGTTCTAGTGCCTCTCCACATTCCCAGGGAAGAGCCTTTTCATAGGATCTAAACTAAACCTACCCTCAGCTTGAGCCCATTCCCACTTTTCCTGTCACTCCTCACCCTTGGGGATAGTTTTTCCCCATTTTTTCTGTAAATTCCCTTCAGGAACTGGAAGGCCACAATTAGGTCACCCCAAAGCTTCTCTTTTCCAGGCTGAGCAATCCTAATTCAGCCTGGCTGAGAACCCACGTCTGAGAAAGCTGGGAAATGGGGAAGCACCAGCACCAATTCCCAGTTTCCCGGAGCCATCACCGCTCTGCAAAGCTGGACGAGACTGGGCAGGGAGCAGGATCAGTGCCAGGATGTGCAGGGGGGATGATGCCTTAAACAGGCTGGTAAAAATATGAAGCAGACACAGCAGTACAGGGAAAAGGGAATTTACCTCAGTTTAATAGGATCTGAGGTGCCCAGACTCATCAAAGGTGGAAAATTCCATGGAGCGAACGACGAGGCGGAACCCCCATACAACGTGTACCAGATTTTTATGGACTTCACAAAATTAGCATATCTACTTAAAATCCCCCAATAAGAAACTTAATAAATGAATAATTGCCTCCT